>JARNME010000404.1:81001856-81068709 GCA_030179655.1 Scaptomyza flava | reverse complement strand
CGCGCATATACATAGTACACATGGCCAATGTCGAAGTCGGTTTTTTGTTTTCTGTTTTCTGCGTTTCGTGTTTAATTAATAATAAATGCGCAAACTGCGACAACAGCAGGCGCGAATGGAGGCGATGCAGCTTCGATTGGAGGCTGCTTTGGTGTCTGTTGGCCATTTACCCATTGGCCATTTGCTCCACACACACACATAGCGCTAATTACAGCGACGACGTAAAGAGCAAGTTCAGGCCAAGTTTTAGATACTAGTTGCAAGCACAATCTATGAGTTACGCCCGGCAAATGAACTCAAAATTCAAAAGGCGATTGTTGTTGCTGCTGTTTGCTGCTGCTACTTGACATTTGGCGTACAATACGCACGCTTTGCAATTCATATTATAAACACACTTCGATAGGGAAAAAGTTTTATGAACTGTTAAACCCTTTTTCATCAATAGAAAATGCCAACCAAAAATACATTGCGTTAGTATTGAGCAAAAGAAAGCTCTTCATAGTAATATCTTAAACGAAAAGCTCAATCAAATGCTTGCACTACCTTCATAACGCTTTAAAGGGCTAATATGCTTGTAAATCTACTATCAAGGAGACAATTTAATCATTTCATAAAGTTTTTTAAATAAAGATCAAACCGCCAGTTTATCTAGTGTATTCAAACTTCGACATTTAGTTTGTTTTCTATCAAATTATGTATGCATTCAATAGTACGAAAAAAAATGCTCATGTTGCACTTTTGGCAAGAGTGATTGTGTTTGTGTGAATAATGTGCTGCCAGTCGCGCCTAATCATCAAGATCACACACAAACACACACGCACACTCTTAATCCAAGACGCCGTCATCGTCATGCGTCACTTGACTTTTAGGCCCACAAAACAACAGCAACAGCATCGATCAGATTTGATTGTATTTTAGAATGCATTTTGCTTGTGTTAAGTCTTTGTTGCACACAAATTTTTTTTAATTGCACACTTGAGGCTTGAATCATATACATGTTGTATATGTTGCAAGTAATAAAGCACACACAAAACCCATCATTAACGCACATGCAACAAATCAAATGCGTGTGAATGGATCGCAATTGATTCATTTAATATATGGGAAGAAATAATATGTTACTGATGTTAATAAACATAATTGATATAAAATTTGTTTTGTTTTGGATCTAATAAAAATCTCAAAACTGCATTCAAGGCAAATGCAAATTTCAAATCCGACTGGTCATTTAATGCGTCAGCATTGTGGCAACAACAACAACAACATCAGACTTGGGGGCTAAGACTTTTATTGGCCACTTAAAGTCTAGTCTAGAAGGTATTGGTAATTAAATTATTGAATGGGATAGATTGCGTTTAAAGAACGTAATAAGAAGAAATAAAATAGATAAAATCAACATTTTTAATATTAAATGCATCATCAATATAGAAGAGAATGAGTTTCGTTTTGATAAAGTTATGACAGTAAAAGTTTTGCATATTAATATGGTTTTATACCTTCTTTAAGCTTTAAATGTATTATCGAACTAGCAACAGAACTTCAACAAAATATTTAAAGCCAGACTCTACTCTAACAACTTTGTTGTAACTTTGTGTCTGTCTTGCTTGAGTTCAGATACTTGATAAAGAGATAAAGATCTTGTGGATTTGAAGTTGAGGCTTACGCATGCGCATTGACGGCGCACGAATGTCTGCAACAAATCTATTTGTTTGTCTGTTTGTTTGTTTGTTTGTTGTTGTTTGTGCGACATTTGCGCTTAAATCATATTTTATGGCTTTTTAGTTAAATTGAATGTTAACTTGTTTGTTTCGTTCTGCTTTTCTGCAACTGTTGTTGTTGTTGCTATTGGTGATTGTTGGTGTTCGTTTCAAGTTCGTTGAAACCGAAAAAAAAAAAAAAATAATGCGAGCATTGGCCCAAAGCGAGTTGTCTTTGCCATTTGGGTTTTTGATTTCGGATCGTTTGATTTCGGAATTGAAAACGTGAATGGTGCACGCACAATTTAACTGCAACAAGTTGCTGTTGCACACATAATTAAGGCACAAATACAAGCTAAAGTTTTTTTTCGTTTTTTATTGATCTTGCATGTTGCACCTTGATTGGCACTGGAGGTTTTTTGCGACTTTGACTTTAGTGTCTGCCTGCCTTTCAATGTTATAAGTTGATAGAAAAAAAGATGTTCCATTCTATATTGCATTTGTTCGCTCGTAAATTAAAGCACCAAGCCCCCACATCTAATTGGCGGGCGTGCATCTGATTAAATTTATAAAAAAAAGTACAACAATTGGCCGACACTCGAAAATTTATGATTATTTCTTTTGGCTGCGTTGTTGCATGGTTCGCATTAAAATTAACTCGGCAATTTTCCCCCTCATATAATAACTCATAAATATATATATATACTATACATGTGGAGATAGTTAAGTAATCGCGCGATTATAATCAAATGTCGTTTGTTTGCATGCATTTCTATGGTTTGTTTTCAACCATTGTTGTTCGAACTGTCGTACTTAATATTATATTGTTGTTATTTTGCATTTTCCTTTTTGCCCCACTTCCTTTTGGCAGTCTGTCTCAAGCGACAAATCACGGATGCAATGCAAACCGCATACAAATGACAGTTTTGTTATTTGCCACTCTCTTGACAGTTTTAATTTTCTGATGCCTCATACAGCGGCAGAGTGGGGTAAGTGGAGTGTAATTGCGGCATAGATCTGAGATGGCGATTGAATTATTGCTTAACCAAATGAACTGCCTTATGTAAAGCATCTACTAATTAAATGTTAACAGTAAACAAGATCTGCGCTTTATTACGAGAATTTTGATTTGATTTTTGCATCACGTATTTTTTACAAAAAAAAAAAAAATACCTATCTCTCAATCTTATATCTACTAAAAGACTTGGACTTTAATCTTTTTTCAACAAGCTTCCTATCAATAGGTTTTTAGTACGCTGTTTATTAAATTTTTGATCAAACTTTTAGATAAACTTTTCTCAATACTTTCCAATTACTTTTTAAGGCTTTAAGTTCAAATAATTCTGTTTTGTAATTTGCGTTTATTTTTCCATTAAGCAAACAATTTTTGTATTATTTTTTTAATGGACTGTTTAGCCATTCACAAACACCTCTTAAAATAACATTCGAAGTTACGTTTCTCATGCACATTTGGTTTTTAAATGTTCGGCAATAGGCACGTTTCTCATTTGTGGCACGCTCGATTAAGCAGCAGGCAAGCAAATTCATATTGTATATTGTAATCGAACCTTAAGGGTAAATAACGTCATACATTTTTTATTTTTTGGCAGATTGAGAAATTTAGCGCTGACCAACGAGTGCAACTGCAACTAATCGACCAAAATAAAATATGACTCAGTTTCCTATGACAAAACAATCGAACGTTAGTCGTGATTATCTTTCACATGTTTTACATGCTGGCATTAGTCGGTTAGTTAGTTGAACCAAACAGAAAACAAAACTAATTTGTTACTAATCGGAGTTGATGATAATAATGATGCAGCCAAACAAGTGAAAGTGTCCAAATTGTATGGATTGCAAGAGTTGCAGCATACAAAGCACACGTGCCACAGCATATCGTGCTGTTTTCCATTACGAAAGATTCGAGATGCATTTTGTAAGCATAACTATAGCTAAAGTCTAAAATATTTGAATTAAGTTTGCAATTTGTTTGGCTTTATAAGTTTTATCATGCAACAAGGCTAGTTGAAATGATCCTTAAATCGAAGGAAATACAAAAAAAAGTTTAGGTTCTTAAAATATTATTATCATTTGCTTTTAGAAAAATCTTTTATTTCCCATTGCTTTCATTCGGAAAAGCGTTGCCCCTTTTTAGTACTAAAATGCTATTTATCCCATTCTATTTAATAAATGTACATATTTAATTTGTTTAATAATCATTATTCTTAGTTGTTTGTTTTGATTAACATTGTTTACAATAAGTTGGTTTTTTATTCAACTTATATCATCCAGAAATATGTATTATTCCTTTTGTTTTCAACTACTGGTATTACTTTTAACTGTTTACGTTTGTTTCATGATTTTTTATAGAACTGATTTGATAAATGTTAAAAGCCTGCGCCTCTGCGATGATATTCATTTTCCAACTTCTGAATTCGAATTTTTTATTTATTTCTTTGACGTTGGAGTATAAATCAAAAGAAGAAGCATTATTTTGCTGTTAATTAACACTACTTATTAGCGAAGTTGATTGATTGACGACAAACCTTCAACTATATAACACTTGAGGCACATATTTTATGGTTTGAAAATAATTGTAAAAAAATTGATAATATTCGCAGTTCAGCTGAGATCAGCTTGAAATAGCCATAAGTTATAGTTTGGGATGCATAATTTGTGTGTGTTTTTTTTTAATGCTGTCATAAATTCAATTCAAAATCGAGCAACGTTTAAGAATGCTTCACAACGAAATGCCAGCAACAACAACAGCAACAATAACTAACAACAACATCAAAAGGCATAACGTAATTAAACGCATAATAATCTAATTGCATATTTTGCGTGTTGATTAATGTTAATTGCCGACGCAGACGCTTTTCGCGAGTGCGCATTTATTTATTTATTCACATTCACATTCGTATAAGCATTCGTTTACGTATACGTATTCGTATGCGTTACTCATACGCCGCGTTGTGCATTTGACGTTATGCGCTAATGACCAACAGCTGAATCTGTATCTCTATCTATATATGTGAGTGTGTGTTTAAATCTGTCAAACTTTGTAAATTACATTCGCACGCAGCCAATGCGACGACTGCGCTGCATTCGTTTGCCGTTTTTATGCGTTTGTTGTTAGCCCGACGACAAAGTTTTTGTCGTTTTGCTAGAGTTGGCTTTTTTTTTTAAATGCCAATGTCTTGCCAAAAACAAAAAAAACTGAGTATGAAATAAACTCTGTTGTGCGACTTGTGAATGAGTTTTGTTTTTTTTTTTTGGCCAGGCCGAAAGTGTAACGCGGCGGTGGCGTGTCCTTGAACGCATGATTTGCTATTTCTATTGACCAGAGTGCTACACATTCGTACATACGACTTGGTGTTTGTATAGGCCTTTGTTTGTCAGCGCTTTGGCCTAATCTTAAACGCAACAACTGAATTTTCGATAGCAATCTCAATGTTACACTTAAAGGAAAAGAAGCCAGCGTATTTTTGTATATATCTAGTGTGGAAGACATTTTTTTTTTGTTCATTTCAATATTTATATGCAAAAAATGAAATTGAAAAATATAACTTTATCTTCACTATTAAATTAATTCTAAGTGATATACTTTTTTTTTGTGTGTATTTAGTGCTAAAATATATGTAGTTACCTGGGCAAGCGTTGCCACCGTTAAGCCAAAGGTAAACGCTATCTGTGGCACTGTTGCACTTCCTGTCGCCGTGCTGCCAACGCCAATGAATACCAATAAAAATGTGCCCAACAACTCGCCGAGCAGCATGCGCCAGAACTTCTTGTTCTCCGTGATGTCGGCAACGCCAACGAATTTCGACAAGTCTGCAAAGAAAAAAACCATATTAATAATAAGCAATACATTGATTAAAGACTCGCCCAAGACCATGTCAAATATGAATTAATTATTGACAAACGAAATCAATCAGATATCAGGTTTTCCATTTATTTTCGTGGCAGTTTTAAATGGTCAATCTATAAGGTTCTTGGTTATAGTTTTGATAGAAAGCTGAGTAGCTTTTGCTATAGGCGTGTGAAAATTCATTCATAGCTCATTGATAATTTCACACTGAGTGATTAATTAATTGTTCAATTGCACTCGCGCTGCGTGTTTGTGCATTACTTCCTCGTTTATTCAGTTAGTTTGATGATATTTACGTTCGTTTTGTTTGCATTTGTTGTTGCTGTTTGTTTAAGCCACAATGCTAATCAGCAGGTGTCAATTAATTTGTTTAAACAAATAATCATATTAAGCAATATTTTGACGCCTCATTTAAGCAATGCAAACACAAAACTGATGAGCACTTAAGTAATGCTACATATGTATATGGATAATTTGTTATTCAGTTTAATGCTTCATTCTTCTCAAATGTTGAAAGCGCCAAATAAATCAATCAATGAAAGTTGAGAAATTACCATAATAATACTAACTGATTTATTGCTTGCTTTGAGTTGCTAATTATAGAGTATAAATCGTGTTTTGCAGCACATTTTTTCTTGTTTTTGGTAATCATAAAATAGCAATTATTCAAATAAGCAATTTAAGCGCTTTTTCAGTTTGTTTTAACTGACTTGAAGTTAAGTTTGTATTTCATAATTCGTTGCTGTCAATTAAGTTTTTTATTACATTGTTTTTTATTCCAGTTCTAATATAATAATGCTTATCCCACATCGTTTCTCCTCTCTCTCTCTCGCGCTTTGTGATAAGCAATGTTATCATTCAGTTCGCAAACTTCACTTATAACGGCAATTATCTTTTATGTTGCTCTTCACGCCTCCAAGTGTCAGAGTTGTTGTTGGCTTGGCCCCTAGGTCTCATGACAAAACGATAACGAACATGGCATCGCGCCGTTTATGTATTTAGTGGGAAGTGTTGATGGCTTTGAAAATAAAAAACTAAAAAGAAATCTCTTTGACAGAACAAAGTTGAAACACACTTTGCCTACGCATAGTTTCCAGCAGAGCTGTTAAATTGCGATTACTATAAGTTATCAATTAATAGTTGAACTTATCTTGCAACTTATATTTGTTTATGTCAGAGTGATACGATCTTAAAAATTCTGACGAATGACTTAACATTTTTAAAGAAATACCATTTATTAATAGCTATCAATTTAAAACTATATCAATATATTATGTCTGACGCACGCTTAAAATATTTTGCTTTAACAACAAAACTCTTATACCCTCTTTAACAAGAGTATTTAAAGCAATAAAAATACAAGCAGCAACAGTTAACTCGACATTTCTCTGTCTTTTCGTCTTGCCAACAGCTCAACCTGTGCAGCTACTTGAGCTACGTTGTAAAAAAAGTTGGCAACGTGCTGTGAGTTTACACAATGCAACAACAAATACAATAATAATAACACTTGACTCGCATTTCATTCAGATTCATTGGGCATAAGTACTATGACGGACATACCAAGTTGAGAGAATAGAGAAATCTCAAAATGCGACAAAACGTGCTCAGAATGCGAAATTTGCGAAGATTAGATGATGTGATGTAAAGGAGAGGGATGTGACTTTTGCAAAGGGGGGTAGGTAAGGTGACCTACAGGCTTAGAGGAGTTAGTGCTAATCATAGGAAGTGTGTACATAATTAATCAAAGTCAATCTTTTAATGCGATAAAAATTATTATAATTCGAAAAGTTTAAAAATGTTTTTTTTTTTTATGCTGAGCTGAAAATAGAATGTGGTTAGACGGAACTAAAAATATTCTATTAAAAAATGTACAATGCGAAAGGTATTTAAAGTTAAGTAAAAATCTATCTAATCATCTAGTATAAAGTTGAAGCTTTGTTTTTAAGGAAAATGCTTATAGCATAAAAGGAAAGTAAATAATAAATAAATGAAGATTCATAAACATAATACATATTCTATTCAAATTTCTCTCTTTGTCACTGAAAACAAATTTAGTTATAAACAGAGAACACCCACACTTTAAAACAAGTATTTAGATATAAATATTCAAATCGCAACAATCATAAATATTTCTTAAAATACTATAAATATATATAAACAAAACGAGATCAGCTTGTTGACAAGCAATTAGCATAAGCCAAAATTTATGGTCTATTTGTATGGGATATTTGTTTAATTCGCGCTCTGCTCATTGTGTGCTAAGCGGCAGCCTGAGCTCAATTTGTTTATGCAAATTTGCTTGCAGCTGCTGCTGCTGCTGCTGCGGCTGGTGCTTGCAACAATAACAAATCAGTTGCAATGAAGGCAAGATCAACAAAAAAATAAAATAAAATGTAAAATGTCAAACTTGTATTTATGGCACAAGCAAACAAGTGCTGTTAATGCCTGTGACAATCAATCAATCGGTCAATCAATCAACCAATCAATCAATCACTGCACCTAATATTGCAATGCAATAGCGCATCATTAATATAGACTCCCAACCATAACGGCGCTTGAACGCTTCGAGTATTAATCATTTAAATATTACAAAATCTCAAGTTCAATGAAACCAACATTCAACAGCGATTAAAATTAGTAACTCGTTTGTTTGGCTTTCAACTTGAAATGGAAACTTAACATATTGAAATGGAAAATGCACTTGAGTTGAAATTAGGCTGCGCCAAAGCTGTTATTTGTTTTTATAAATAAATAATTATGGCACTAGTCGCACCAGACTTGCCCTTGTTTATAATTATATTCCCTTCAACTAGCAGTTGATTAACGACGCAAATAGAAACTACACATTTCAATATTTACATTGAACTAATAAATTTTATTATAGTATAAGACTCGTTCTGATTTTACCTTACAAAAATGTTATTACGCCGAACTAGCACTCAATCACTCAATTTGTTATTGATGACTTTTAGAATATTTGCTTATAGCCCTAATCTTAGCTGTGGTAGCCAATTTTTATGATAAGTTATTAACTACATACATGGCGATTTTATAATAATGTTTAAGGCTTTTGGCTGTAAAGTTTTTGATGTTAAATCTCTCTTGACTTAGTAAATAATATTAAAAGACAGAAAGTATTTTTGCTATTTTCTTTCGTTTTTCTCATTATTCTCATAATGTTTACTAAATGTTTCTTAGTTGAAATAAGTTTACGATCCCTGTACTAGTGTTTTTTTTAACAACTTAACAACCAACTTGGTCTACTTAAGTTAGCTTTGACTACCAATCGGCAAGCATAAAGGTAAAAATACTTCAAATTTTAATTTCTTTTCAACAAAAACTTATCTTAATTGAATTCAAAAGTCCACTTCAATTGGTTTTGGACAAATGCTATCAAATAATAAACTTAATTGCCGAAAAAGAAGAAAAGAGCAAACAGATTTTATTTTTGGTCTTTTCAAAGTATTTTACTCTGTTTAATGTTACATCCTTGGCAAAAAAAATACTAAATTAAATAACAGACAAATAAGTATCTCATGATTTGCAGACATTTTAATCTTAAGTGGTATTTTCGCCATTGAGGTAAAAAAAAAAAAATTGCCAACAAAAATGAGTCTAAAGCAAATGAATTATTGCTTGTTGCCCAGACACACATTAATAATTGTTGCAAATAATACAAACAAAAAAAATTAAGCACGCACAAGACAATAAACATTACACACAAAAATCGGCAATTGGATAAAATAACAACAAAAATAACAACATTAAATGGAAGGTGATTTTATCTGTTTGTTTTCTTTTCAGTTTGGTGAGGGCGTGACGACAAGACATTGAGTGGATTTAAATTACCAGCAAAAAAAAAAATACAAAAAACATTATTCGCAAGGCTACATAAATTGATTGTATCTAATGGCAAAAAAGCAGAAACCTGTTGCTTGTTTTTTTTTTTTCTTTTGCCATTTAATATTTGTTTTACTTTAATAAACAGCACAATTAAATGTTAGCATTGTTTTTAATTTAATTTAATTGATGCAATTATAACATAAATTATTTAACTTTCATTCACATAAATATTCGTGAGTTTATTTTATTGATATTAATCTTAAAGTCTACACACCCCAACTATTAAAAATATATATTCCGAAGCGCAAGGTAACTCTCATATCAAGGAAGAGTTAACGACGTCAACGAAAATCGATATTGCTATCAAGTACATATAAACATTAGATTTTTAATTGCGAAATGTCAACAGCTAGCAAGAAGACGAAGATCAACTCGTATAACGAAGCGTCAGTTAGCACACATTCCAGTGGCGTTTTGCGTTATGGTACTCCAATAACGGTGCTTCGCAATCACCGGCACATGTAACCCAAATACAAGCGTGAATAACGAGTAACCAAACGAGTAACGAGTACCTGAAGTAATAATATCAAACTCTCAGATCGCCGGCACAACAACAAATTATGCATGCAAAACAGGTAGCTGCTGCTGCTGTGACTTTTTTTCTGCTGGATACTCTTCCGCGTTTGGCTTCGAACAACAAAATCACAACAGCAACAAAACCGAGTAAAACGGTTCTATACCCTGTGGACATATCATGTTTCAGAAGGAATATTTATAGAAGTTGCAACAAATTATGTTATTTGCCTAAGAAAATACTGAAATTATTATTCGAAAACTAAAACTATTTAATAATTAAATGCCCTTATTTAGCATTATTTGTCAGCCTTAGTCGTCTTATCTTAAAAATTCAATTATTTAATGGTCTATATATTTACTTCCTTTATTGCCAATCATTGTATATCACCTACGGGGTATAAACTAGTCTCAATCTTCTTTTGTTTTACCTATTTCGTTTTATAGTAGCGCCGGCAAAGATTGAAATCTTGATGTTTGCTGCTTCTGATGGCATATGAATGAATTTATAAGAATACTATTGTCTATAGTATTGTATTTGCAACAGAATACAATGCCACAAAACGAGTAGTACTAATGTCAAGGTCACAAGCACTTAGACTTGGTAGTAGTATACACTCCTACATATACTTAAGTCTTTCTGTTTTTAGTACTTTCGCTATCTTTACGGTGGCATCAATCGAAGAGAGCTAACGGATACGAGTGCAACCCGGCCAGAAGCGAATTGTATTTGCTTTGCTACAGGCTTGCCTTTTACGTTCAGACCACAATTTACAACTAATGGTAAATCTGTGGCCTAGAAAGGAAATTTCATTGCACTTTTGCGGCACGCCTCAAAACGAGAATTCAGCACGATGGTTGCATGAAAAGTTGTTGCAGTTATCCAACTAAATTTCATAACTTATTATCTGAATATTTAATTAAAAATGCTTTCGTAACAATCTCAAACGAAGAAAAAATAATAATAAATCATTTTACTTAAGTAAAGATTTGTTAACAAACAAAAACTGTAAAATTGTCTTAAAGCTATTCAAAAGTAAAATTCAAAAATTGTTATTTTGATTGACAGCAGTTTAGAAAGTCATGAAAAGTTGATGTCTAAATTTAGTTAGGTTTTCGGATTGCCCTCTGGTAGTGTATTTATTTCTTCCCCGTGTTTAGTCACTTGATACCGCAGATAAGATCTTCAAACGTGCGTGTCTGCCTCGCCTTTTATGTGAACCCGACAATTCAAGAAAATTTATGATCATTAAAAAGTCTATGGTAATCGTCCGATAAGATAAGAAAAGTTCCATGACAAGGCCACAATGTATGCAAACAGAGTTTGGTATTGTTTAGAAGAATTCTAGTTGAGTTTCTAATTCTAATTACGCAATGCAATGATGTGTTTGCTGCAGGAGTAGATTCTTATCTTGCATGACTTGCACCTACTACTGCTCTATATATCCGAGCTATCCAGGCACGCGAGCTTCCTTAAGCAAAATCGAAAAAAATGACTAGCAAAATTTATGTTCGCTGCAGTTGCAGTTCTGGTCGAACACTTCCGTTGCAAGTTTGTAGCTTGTCTTCACATCCTGTGCTATTAAAAGTTTGACCAGAAATAAAGGATGTTCATTCTAACCAACTACAAGGTGCAGTTGCAGTGGCAGCCTTGACCAAAGAAACAGAAACAGCACGAGCTACACTTGGGAAAAAAATTATTTGGAAGTTGGCTAACGAATAAAGCATACAAATTGAAATACTTTGTTTAATTTTTTAAACAAAATTAAAAAGCTTTTTTTTTATAAGTTTTCGAAATTGAGAAATGGGATTCTTCAATTAAGTTATATTATTACTTTATGAGAATTTATTTTCTAAGTTCGAAAAAAATATACGACGTTCCGTTTTTCAAGAGAGAACTCTATGCCTCTATATTATTTTTATTTATTGTTATTATTATCAATTTATTATTGAAAGAATACAGAAAATTCACATATTAAAATTTGTTTGTTAAATTATTTTACTTATCGTAAGTTATGAATTCATTAGTTTATAAGTTAACCGAGAAAACTTTAATTAAATATAGATAATTGTATTTTGTGAAGTGTATATTCAAGGCAAGGGTAAAGGCAAAGGTGCGGGTGAGAGGCGCGTCTAAGCACACGTGTCAGTTTAAAAGACAGAGAGACGAACAAACTGACACACACACAAACACACAGACACACAAACACACACCTTAAATAGGAGTCAAGTCAAAGGCTTGGCCATTGGCCTGTCCATAGATTGGGGGTGTGTATGAATGAATATACATGTATTTATATGTGATAGCCACACCCAAATCCTGCAAGAAATCACAATAGAGTAGTTATTCGTTAGGGGCTCGGTCGCCCGGACTGCCTATTCTTGGCAATGAGCGCACAACACATGCTGCGTTTGAGTAATGTCATCAGAATCTCCTGTGACTCCAAATTCCCTCTTGATCCTTCTGCTGCTGAGCTCATTATGTTTATAAGTTAGATGAGGGAACAAGCAAATCATTTATGAGCTTTAAACACGCAAAAATCGCATAACAAGCTAATTAACGTATTTATTCTGCTCACATATGTTTGCCTAATGTTTTATTAACGTTATTCAACCCACACTTTAGCTCATTACGATTCATAACAAAGAGTAAGCTTCAAAGTCTAAACAAAAGTTTTGTGCTCGTACTTTTGTTCTTCGTTCCCTGACAATTAATCAATTTAACCCGATTAGCTATCTTTTTAAATTCTTTTTCAGCACTTGCCGAAAAAAGTTGACGATTTTTATAAAGAACAAATAAAATCAAACATTAGCTAAAACAAACAAACAAATCGCAACAAAGCCAAGTAAAGCTAAAACACGTTTTAAGCAAAAATAAACAAAAGCAAAAATTTATTAATTATTAAGCAGGGCATTTTGGTGGGAGGTGTGTGTTTTTTATGACCCGATAATTTATGCCCTTTTAGACGAGTTTCGATTATCTAATCAATAAATTAGCACACTTTTCCAATCGTTCTGGGGCAATCCACAATATTAGCTAACTAAGCTACAATATATATATGATTTTTAAAGTATATCACGAACTAATTAAAAATCTTTTTAATTGCTTGACTACTAAGAAATATCATTATTTAAATATCTAATTGAGCTGCTGTTTTTTTATTGCCTAGTTCATAGAACTTTGTTAACATGTACATTTTGTTGTAGTTCATTACCATTTCCGTTTTGTTCAGTGTGCTAAGCTGTTTTACTCATTAATTTAGGCGATAAATTTTGAAAATAATAATATTACTAATGAGAGTTTGCTTTAAATTAACTTTCAGTCACGCAAGCATCTCGAAAAACTTTCCATGGGAAATACGATTTGTGGTGCCTCTCCGATCACCAGATTATTAGCTTAACTACTATAAGCCGCGTTCATTAATAACATGTGCAGTAACTTCCCCTCACACCACGCCCCATAGCGAACTGGCGCCTGTCCTAACAGCCTGGGGGCACAGAGTTTGGAATCAGATAATAAGCATTATTTAAATTCGAATTTGTTTCTACTTCTGTTTTTGCTTCTTACCTTTTTGCTGCTGCTGCTGCTGTGATGTGCTGCTGTGCTACTGTTGGAGGGGCAAATTTCACCGTGATATCATAATGACTTGTCTGCTGTCAACTTCTCTCACGATTATCTCGGCTAAAACGTATTCAAAGAGTTCCATAATTGTGTCGAGAACTACGCAAAAAAAATCGAATGACAATAACGGCAGCAGGCACCCAGTTGTGTCTATAGACTTCCGACTACAACATCATGATTGTGTTGGCCAAGTTCGAAAGATGGCAATTGTCATTAAAAAATTTCATGAGACAGAGAAATTACAAACACGTTTTCTTCATTTCATTGCCATAGTTTCAGCTTAAAGAACTTCTCTCGCTCTCTCGCGGCCTCTTCACACGTCGCTAACTGTGAAGATCAATTACATTCAAACAATGCACAAACTGTTTGTGTATTTTGGTACACAGCCAAGGTTAGGGAGGGAGGCTTTTAGCCGACTGCACAACTTGAGCAGCTAATATTTGTTATAAATATTTGCATTGTGTTTCTCACGCGCTTTTGGTACTAATTGTGGAACACATTGTTTGGACAATTGTTAAAACAATAAACCAAACACACACCGAAACGCAACATTAATTAGCTTGCGCCAAGAATTTCATATGGAAATTGCTTTAAAACTCGCAGAGCACAGCGCAAAATTAATTAGTGCGGTAAATATTTTTTCTGCGTATTTAATTTTTCTTATCGCTGGTTACTTTGACACCAGTTTGCTCTTAAATACTGTTGGTGTTATTTTAAAGGCAAATAACGTAATTGACGTAAGTAATAACAATCGTTTTTTGACCATAATGGTTTTATTTGATTTTTTTTTGTTTTCTTAAATTTGCAGTTCATTCACTTTGTTTGCTTAACTGTTTCTTTGATTGTTTTTTATGGTCTTATTGCTTTATAGTGCTTTTGTCAAGGAAGTCATCATTGTCATTATAAATGTTTGTTTGTGTTTTGTAACTATCAATGTCTCCAAGTTTGTGGAACGCTTTGTGTCATGAAACTTTCAGTTAAGAAAATCAAACAGCACGGAAGCAAAAGCAAAACACAACAACAACAATTTTCTGTCATGTTTGTGACGATGAAATTATTGATAAAAAAAAAAATGTAGATGCCACTGCAGAAGTAGACAAAACGAAGATTAAATACCCTTGCATATGAAATATAGTCACATTAAATATTATTTTCATATCTGCTTTTTATTCATATAAATAGTATTTACATAATTAATACCATCCCACTTAAAGGGCCAAAAAATGCAAAAGTAATTTAGTTATTCATATTTATTATGATTATTATTTTCTTTTCCCTGTTTTTATTAAATTACTCGATTAAATACGCTAAGATGATTTAACAGTTTGTAAATGGCAGTCATCACAAATGATTATAACGAACCGCAAAACACACATTTTACAGCACTTCCTTGCTGCATTAGGGTGTGTCAACGATATTATTTTTATGTGTCGCGGTGTCACAGGAGTTAAGTGTAAGTTATGTCATTAAAAAAACTCTCGCTTGTTGAAGGCGAATTTGCATATTTTAGCTGTCAGTTGAATTTTATAAATAACTGACAAGAATTAATGTAATTTAATGAACTTTTTTTATTTAAAGCAGTCGATATAATTTATTAATACAAGATTTTTTGTTTGAATTAAAAAATTGATGACACCTAAACTTTTTAGTATTATGGTAAAAACAAGAATTTTGTTTTAAGTTAACTAATAATAATTAATTATAAACTTTGACATGATTATTAACAAACAATTTAGTTCCTCACTTCATGTTGCAGTTGACAAGCGTATAATTCTGTTTAATAGCTTTTAACGATTTATTTTTTTAAGGAACTTGCGAGAATATTTGATGTTCAAAGATTAAAAAGTAAAACTGAGTTAAGCTAAGCCTAAGTTGCACTTTCTACAATGCAAATTTTCCACAATTTATTCCAAGCAAATTAAATGTTGCACACTTTCTGTTACCGTTAACCTTCAGAAAGACAGACAGACAGACAGACATTGGTTTTTTGTGCAAGTTTATTCATGGAACACTTGAAAATTTCCCCAAATCATTGAATTCATTTCATTGCTCTTCGACTCTTCGACTTCGAACTTGTGCACTCACCTGTTTTCTCAACCATTTTGCACTATTTCTTCAGCTTCTTCTTCTTCTTCGCTTTGGCTGCTGTTTTTGCTACTCGAATTAGGCGCAGCGTGGGTTCGTTGTTGTTGTTGTTGTTGTTGTCGGTTTTGCTTTCGTTTGTAGTAAAAGTGCGGCTTGTGCTTTTTGTTTTGTTGTTTTGGGGCGCACTTGAATCAAAAAGTTTATGCCAAAAAAATTGTTAAGGTTAAGTAGTAGCCTACTGTTTGCTGTGGTTGCACAATAATGGCCAACACCGTCTCTAGACCATAAAATAAAATTCGAAATTTTCAAATTTCGTTCAAAATTGCGCCATTAACAGCGAATCCAAACACGCACGCACACACAATCGAGCAATTGTGAATTTTATAGTCTTGACAAATTTCACTTAACGGCAATTAATAATAAACACTTCTTTTTCGAACATTTTCTTTACGAACGATCATTCGATTCGAAATGAAAGCGCGTCTTAGCGACTCGAACTAAACAACTATAACTATTTTTCCACGAAACTTAATTATTTTTAGCTTGTATTGTTATTGTTCGAAGTGCACTTGATGAACTAACTTGAAGACTTTCTGACACCGACTGTTTTATCCAGATTCGCAACGCTTTTTCGATTCCAATTCAATACGATTCGATTGGTGTTGTTGTTGCTTTTACCTTTTTGGCTTTGCGTTTTGCGTTTGCTTGCTGCCACGTTCGCTGCTCGAGCGCAAATAAACGTTGCTGGCACTGTGTCTGTAACTGATATACTCTCAGTCGGGTCTAACGTTGACGTTGACGTTGCCGTTAACGCTGACGTCGACGTTGACGCTGACGTTTATAACAACTACATTTCATGTTAGCAGAGACGGCGACGGCAGCGCAGCAATAATTTTGACTTTTGGGCTTGCCGCTTGCTAGTACTTCTTTGGCCCAGTCGCTGTTAGTCCAATCTTCTTTAAGGACTGGGTACAGTCGGTTGGTGGGTTAAGGTATAGCCCTTCTTACTTAATTAGCAACACTTTTTTTGTTGCCATTTATAACAGCTTTGCATACTAATTAAAGCCGGTCGCAGGAAAGTTATTAACCCTTTACAATTTGTACCTTAAACATTATCTAAACATTATCTGCCCTAAACTGTATCGTTAGAGCCAATAAAGTAACGAACGTCTTTCGGCATTAGTAAATAATTTAATTAAACATTATCTTAACTGTCAAAAAAGAGTTTCTAAGAAAGTTTATCAATAAATTTCATTTTGACTTTGGTTCAATATTTTTTATCAAGTGTTAGGCTATGATTATTCCACATCTTAAGTTCAAGGAAACGTTTTAAAGTCATTTGAATGACATTTACCACTTACGAAATTAATTTCGATAGGCAAAAAACTGATTAAAGCCACTCAATGCTGCAAGCCTTATCAAACTGAAGAACTTAATTCATTTAACTGATAAGCGGTAATCCGTTAACTCCAAGACCTATCCAAGACCTCGCCAAACTCGTCATAACTGATTACAGAAAAACACTTTCCATTGATTTTATAGTTAATTTTTATATTTATCAACTTTTTTAAATTTTCTACATTTCACTTTTTTATCCGGCAAAATTTCGCTTGGCCCATTTTATGGCTTTAATATTGATTATCAGTGCACATTAGAGTTGTTGTTTTCTTTTTTTTTACGTACAGTTAATAGGCAGCTTATAAAAATATCATTCTACACCCACAGAGAAACCTTGTCATATTTATTTCAGGCGCAGAGCAACAGTTGGAAATTATTGACAAAACAAATGACAGACAAATCAACAAAAACCAAAACAAAAGCCAAAAAAAAAAAAACCGGCGATATTTTTTTTTATCATATAATGCTAGGCATATAACCAATCTAAGATGATATGAGTACTTGAAGCTTTCAGGCAGTCATACAGATGGCTTAAGGCCTTTGAAAAGTGTTCAACAAAAATGTGAAAATATTCAAATTCGTATAATAGTCTAACTTAAGATCGTTTAAACATCGCTTTTCAAATTATAGCATGATTCGCTTGTGATTCAACTAATTAGATGGCGATGCAAATCTTGTTAACTTATAAATGCCATATCTAACTTAAACATATATGTTCGACTATAATTATAAGTCTATAACGTGTCGAATCAATTTCCACTACAACTGCTGGGAAAATTTCCAAATCATTTGCTAATCATTTTTGTTCGAGAATGTTGTAGATGGAATTCCTCTTTTGAGCTACTTAGATGATTTTTACAAACTTCTAAAAGAGAGTTCAATGTGTTAGACTTATATCGCTTAGTGTTCTATTCTTAGGACATGAGTTTAAAAATAATTCTATTGAACTAATTTCCAAGCAATATTTGTTAATTTTAGCTTGACAGATTTAATTTTTGTTTTTATAATAGCTAAGCTCGTAAATTTCATTAATATATAAATGTTTATTTGCTTAAGCACGTTATTCCTCAAGAGAATATAACTGATAGTCATTTTTTTTAATTCCACGACAGATTCAAAGAAGAACAAAACAAATTTTAGAAAAATTACCGCAGCTTGTTACTGAAAAAAAAAATACTTGAAAATATTCTTTGACATTAGACAAATTCTTAAAAGTAAAAATAGCTTTTGCAGATGTCTCAAATAACTATTGCAAAAAGGTTAAGGATTATCAACTATTTTTTCATTTTCATTTACAATCCTTAATGTTAACTATATATTCTTTTGTCAGTAGTCTAAGTTAGCTTTTTTTAACTATCTCTCAAAGTTGACAAATATAAAATAAACCACATAAATTCCGAATGTGTGGGCGCATTTACATAATTACCTCAAATGCTACTTCAAATAGCTTTTTGAAATGAACAAAAATGAGGAAAAATAAAAAGCAAAACTTAAGCTCGCAATTTTTCAAAAGTCATTCAATAAGCGAATATATTGATTGCGACATTGAAACTGCCTTTTGGCCAACTTAATTTGTGGCCTGTAATTGTGTGCTTCCAGACGAGAAATGTTTTTTGAAGCTTGAGATTTAAAAGGCAAGTGGTTTGTGGTGGTGATGGTTGTGTTGGTTGTGTTGGCTAGATCTGCGTTGGTGGTGCTGTTGTTGGCCCAAATGATTTACAGTTATTGCCGCTGCTAATCATCAATTGAAATTCAGGCAATAAACGCACATGAGTCAGTACAAAATCAAGCCATGAAATTGCGAAAACAAACAAAATAATATTTGTTAAAATTGTATCAGTTTGTGGTTGATTTTAGACAGGTGTGTTGTTGTTGTATAGAGGAGCGCAGCACGTGCAACTGTTTCTTACTGAATTATGAGCGATTCATTAATTTGCTCTATCTACAAACACACACATATACTCTGGAAATAAAGGTCAATGTCGCCAATGGTTCAATGCTGAGCTGCAAAAGCTTTGACACTTCAGAGCGCAGCTTCAAACTTCAATCCATCAATCTTTGTTTCTTTACCTCAGCCGCCCAAAATGCGTGAGCTGAGTCAGTTTTGAACCCGCCTAAGAGTATAGCTCCAGCCTCCAGCCCGTCTAGTGCGAATTCACCAGAAATGTACACTTAGATAAAATGAATGACAAGAAATTATAAATAAAATCAGAAAAATAAAAATTTTAAGAAAAATAATTGTAAAACATAGAAAAATTTGATAAATCAAAGTCTATAAAGTTTTGGACAATAAACAACAATAAAATAATGTGAATATATATTTTATTGTTATTTCCCTGCTTTTTGAAACTTATTTCAAAAAATAAACTAAAATATCTTCATCTCTCTATCCCTCTGGCTCTTTCTATACCTCTTTCATTCTCTCTTACTTACCCTCTCTCTAATTATGTTCAAAACCATCGTTTTGTACCTAAAACATTGAACTAATGTGCGAACATATTTTTAACAACACATTTGTAAGGTGTATCCACACTTGTGTTTCAATAAGGCCGAAGCTTGGGGCTAAATTCAACGTTTTGTTGATTTTAGCCAGCATTTATTTTATTTTTTGTTGTTGTTGATGTTGCAGTTATTGCTGATCTTGTCATGGCCTATGACTAACTGTTTCTTGAAGCATTGAGTGTTGATGGTATGGTTGCTTAAAATTTTGCTGTTGAGCTATTGACAAAATGCTATTTCAACTTGACACACGCATAGCGTGGGAAATTCTCCTAAGTACCACCAAAAAAAACCTTAATATATTTCTTGTTTCTCGGGGGGGCGTATGTAAAAATCTCAACAATGCACAAAGAAACAAGTACAAAGAATACATTTGTATATTAATAAGATCATGTCACGATTAACCAATTGAAACTTATTAAACAAAAACCACTCTTTGACGCTTTGCAAGCTCTAGAAGAAATTATAGCCAACTGTTAAGTATTAACATAAGAGCTTATTAGGCAGATTATTAACTCTAATGCAAAAAACACCAAAAGTAGAAACCTTTTAACAAAACAAGTAATCTTGAAAGCATCTAAATGAATTTAAGAAAGAAAATAAGATAAATAGCTAAAGTTGAGATTTTCATTATTAATCTAAGTAAAGTTATTTGGAAGCTACTGTACTATAGATACTCTCTAATCAGCTTCTTAAGAATTAATCTTTAACTTAGCCCAATAGAACAAATACTCATCGATCCTGATTTTATACCTATGATCTTCACTCTCAAAGCGTTTCAAGATCGGTTCAGCTCTTTTGAGACAGCTAAGAGGCGTCAGTGTTTTTGGGCACCTCCTGCCAGCAAGGCGCGTGAGCGTCTACAAATTTTAGGCAATTAACAATATCTGTTTTTGGCCATTTTGTTGTTTTAAAGTTAAGTTTTTGCCGCTAAAACTTGAGATAATTGATTGACACTTGGAAGTGCGTGTGCTTTCAGCAACGAATTTCGCCATTTGTTTTGTTTGTTTAATTGTTGATTTTTTTTATTTTTATATAAAAATACTCGAACTTGCTCAGCCGAATACCAAGAACAGTATTTCAATTTAAGCTTATTTTTGTTTCGTTTTATATTTTGCTAGTTTATTTAATTGCTTTTTTTGAGGCAGCCGGCATTTTTTACCTTTTTCTTTTGTTGCTTTTGTAAGTTGGGCACGGCTTTTGAAATGTCGTACGTGTTGCTGCTAAAAAGCCCATTAGCATGGAAATTGGTAATAAACAATGAAAACAAAAAACCGTTGACGAAAATACGTCTCGCGGACAGCTGATTAGCGACAGATGTGCAAATCTTAACTATTCCCTGAAATTATCTAAGTTTAATGAGATTTTATACAAACTTCCGCACTTTGTTGATACAGTTACCTAGAACTTCAAGTGCGACCTATGCGTTTTAATTTGTTTAATTGATTGACCCATCTCAAGGTTTTTTATCCGCTCAACTTTTCATTTATTATTTCCCATCACAAGTAGGGTGTGAGTAAGCATTACTTTATGGCTTACCTAATCGTCACCACAATTCATAGTTGTGTAAAGATATGCAAATTAAATGCCCTGTCATGCTGGGCCTTCTAAGTTCAAGGACAACAATCGTCCTTTAACACATTCTCACACCAACTGGGCGTTGTTCTCAGTCAAAATGTCAAATGTACCATGTGCGACTCATAAATTTGAATAATAAAAAGTCAGCCTGGACTGGAAGTGAAGACAGTCACAGAGAGAGAGAAGAAAGTAAAGTAAAGTAAAGTAAATAAATATTATTTATTTCATTCTTTTTATGTTAGCAATACAACAGCAACAAAATGAATTAAGTTTTGTAAACAAACAACGATTTCGAAAAAAGTATCTGCTATTCGAAGCAATTAAATGAACTATCCGTGACACAAACCAAATTTATTACTCATCATAAAAGTATGCCGCATATTTATTACAGTGATTGCTTTGAACAGAAACTTGCAATGCTTCTGCTAATATTTATTTTATGAATTCATTTTAATATCGTTTTAAAACAACAGCTTAAGTATCTAAAAAATATGCTCACCTTTCTTATCACTTAAAGCTACAACTAAACAATTAAAATTACTTCCCAAGCCAACAATAAAAAAATCAAACTGAACTCTAGCTGTAGCTGGTGGCAACAATTAAACGCATGTCATAGGTTTTGACAGTTAGAAATCGGTTCGCCTTTCAAAACACACCCAAAGCAATACCAAAAAAAAAAAAAACATGATCAGCGTCATAATTGATTATGAGGAGGTGGTGGAGGGGGTTTATTAAGCAAATTGAAAGTGATAACTTTTACAATTGTTTATAATAAAGAGGGGCATACAAATCAATCTTTTTTTTTAATTATGCATGCCACAGTGGAAAAGTTCCCAACGCACTAAATTAATTATTAAAAAAATCGAATATCACAGAAATTGCTATTCGCTTATCGCTCGCGGCATTTTGATAAGCGCCAAAGAAAATTTCACAAGATAAAAAAAAAAAGTTTAAACTGTTTGCAAACGTCACGCGAGCCTCGATTGAGACCCTGGGGCGTTGTACCAGTTCTTCATATTTGCAGCAATAAATGTTTAAATATTTAAACAGATCATAAAAAGAATACAATGCTTGCTATATGTAAACATTGGCTGATTGCACATTTTTATATACTTATTAATTGGAAGTAATTGCGCCGCGCTCGAGTGACGCGTTTCACATTGAATTTTTACCAACCTCCTCCCACATTTTTTTGCCTTGTTCAAGTTAAGCCCACATTTTGATAAACATTACAGCACTCAAGAATTAACAGATCAAACGACAACAATACATATTCTCCTTGGCACGCGCTCACAGCTGTCATAAATGCAATTCTCTCTTTACCTCCAACCTCATTCTTAACTGATTGTTGGCAACTCTTCGCTAATTACTCCGTTAGCCTGTTTAAGCGCACAGTGGAAAGGTCAATTAATTGTTTTAGAATTGTTTGGAAATCCTTATTGAAATATATTTTCGTCTATATGATTATTAAAGTTTGATGAACTCTTATTAAGCTTCCAAGCACGCTTATCAAAATACGTGTGCAAGTTTAAATTTATTACAATGAATAACTGTGGTTTTATTACTCACCAACTTGTTATGTATAGTCAAGACGTATGTATATTATGTCATAATATTCACACCGTCAAATGCATCATAGCACAAATGAACAAACAACTCTATTTTTAATAGGTACAGTTATTAAATTAAGTACTTTGTGCCAATGTATAGTAAATAGATAAATAGAAGTGCAGCTTAAACAGCAATAATACTTTATCACTGCAACAATGCGGACGCTTTTATGAGTTTTAAAAAGATTGTTTAAAAAAAATCGTACAAGAAAAGGTGTTAAACTTTAAGCTGTAATAAATAAAAATACTTTATTTATAATTTATATTACATAAATAAATAAAAACGGCGCTAAAAGTAATAAAAATGCATTTTTCACTATCAACATTTTTCTATCAACTTAGCCCACTGTGCGACTCATTGTGCTTGTCGCTTTTAACATTCGTTCGCCGTCTTCAAAGCTTCACAGGTTTCGTGGCGCGCAGTATTTGTTGTAGAGTCAAAGTGCGCGGATCACAAACATTGTTCGTTCGTTCAGAAAAGAGGAAGAACAAGATCAAGAGAAATATATTCCTGCAAATATTAGTTAAAGTGTTCTTTGTGTGTTCCGTTACTTGTTGTTATAGCGAAATACCAAACTATTTATGTTCAATTATTAAAAAGGTGGTAATATTTGCATGTTCATAAGGTGCAAATAAGCTTAAGGTTGAGCCTATTATAAAAAATATTTAACTAAAAGGTAAATATGTGCACATATGCTAGAACAAAACACTTTTCGATACGCACAATAACCAAAATTAAACAAATACGCATTAAAAACATACTTTGTACATATTTGCTTGGTCTTTGTCTGTGCTTAAGCATTCAATCTAGAAGTTACCTTTTGTTTCTTCTGGAAAACTTCCAAACCGGATCGATGATCTCAGCCAAACAATAGAATTTTCGAACCAAATGCCACACGTGTTGTAATGGGCAACATAAAAAAAGCATAAAAAAATAAATGCCCAACATTTGATCAGAAGCAAAACAACGTAAAAACGAAAATAAAAGTAAAAATAGATAAATGTTACTAAGCAATACTACTGAGAAATAATACTTAAATATACATTTGCTCGAAATATATAGCGATAAAAAGCTGTGATTTACTTATGCTGAAATGCTGAAATGACGCCAAAAATTTACATAATATATTTTATTTTGTGGGTTTCTCTTTAATTTTGAGAGCGACGAGGCATGAAATGATACAAGCATTTATTTCGTATATTAACGATACGGATATTTATATACAATTATACCCTTGTAAAGTTGCGTTCTATTGTTTAGCTAACTAGGGGAACTAATCATAACATATTTACATTATCCAAACAAACATATAAATACTCGTAACAATATGTTTGCATTTGGTTTTTGTGGTTAACAAACTCTTTTTATGTATTAATTTTGGTTTTTTTTCTGTAATCTTTGAATCCATCTACTTTAAATTCTCTATAGAACATCTGGCTTTGAATACAAATTTTCGCATATAAAGTTTAAGTGAGTTTTATTTATATTTAAGTGACAAAAAAGTTGGCGACAATGATGATGTTATCTAAAAGTTGTTTATAGAACCACGCGAGCAGCGATGATATCAAAAGCATGTCATCAGCCTCTAGAAATGGTTTCTCACCATGCGAATTATATTTCGAGTTTGGCTGATCTAAAATACTGTACGATATTAGATCATTGTCGTTTACGTTGACCTCAAACCGAACAGCAACATTGTAAATCAAATGACACCTACGCTCAGGCAATACTTCTTTTATGTCTTTTTCACATTGTTTTTAATAACATTTTCTTTAAAGAGGGGAAATTTTGTTTTATTTTAGGATCAAAATACACCCATTGACTTTTGATCAGCAACATCTGTCTGTCTGGCTATATAAAGAGTAACTACAAAAGCTAGAGGCTTTACATTTTAAATATAAGCTTCCCCACGGCGTTGGGAGATTAAGTTTCTTTCTTGAATTCTATGCACACTTTCTATCGATGACAATGAAAAGAATAATTTTCATAATTTATCTTTTCCGTAAGAAACTGTGACATTATATTTGTCATCTGTGAATGATTTTATTGAGATTGCTTTCAATTTTTACTCTGTAAGGATTTTCTGTATAAGCATGCAGAGTGATTATAATCTCGACTAGAACCCTCTTATTTGTTCTACATGATTTTCTTAAAACATAAATTTATTTTAAATAGCTTTCTACTTTTTTATATCGTTCTATTAATATAAAAAACAAATGTTCAAGTGAATAATATTGTATACTCTCGCCTTTTTATAATTATTTACACGCGCTGACATCACTTAAAGACATTGACTTGTCAAATATATAAGTATATTTATTAGCAGCCACATATTGTATATAAATAAATGCATTTTATGGCTTTGTTTGATTGCAGTTCAGCTTAAAATATTGTCATTTCAGTTAACAACAGTTCATGAACTCGGTTCCAGAATTATTATTATGTGTGTGAACACAAAAAAAAAAATAAAACACAATACTTGTAATCAAATATTTGAAATCAGCTTTCGTGAGCGGGGGGTGTGTAGGTGTCAGAATGCAGTTTATTATTTTTCTCAGGCGGCGTCGTTTGTTGCAATTGTGTGTGCAAGAATTCAGTTAATTTGTGTGTCTTGTTCGAAGCGTTTGCGCTAATTTGTTGAGCAAACATTTCAAACGTTGACGTAAAGCACTCAAATTTTATGGCAAATATCACGCACGAATTGTATATACATATGTATATTTAAAAAACTATTGTTATAGCATTATTGTTAAAAACAAAAGGTATTAAATGTTTCTGCTATAATCAGAGAATGTATGAAAAAAAAAAAACAATCATCGTCAGATAAGCTTCACGCTGATAAATAATTAAAACTACAACTAGAATAGGCTATCATTTTTATGATTATTATTTGACGATTGCTACTTCAGAAATTCATATTTCTGTTGTTGATTGTACTTTGTGGCAGGTGTAAGCTAAATCCGTTAAATAAGTAGAGAGAGATACCAGCTAAGAATGTCGTTTGCTTATAGTATAATTTTTAATTGGATTGAGAAGTGGGGGAATCATAAAATGTTTAATAACTTTTGCAGTTAATAAAGTAAATTAATTAGATGCGGCAACCCATTCCTTAGGGCAGTTAGATGAATAATGCTCATTAAGCTAATAGTTGAAATTTCATGGAAAGTTTACAGCATGAATCAATACATAAAAAGCCCAAATATTTCACACATTACATCTGGTTTTAATCTCATATAAATTTACTGTCTGACGCAACACAAGTTTGTTTAAATCCAAAGAATAAGCACCGAAAGACCTTGAAATTTTGTTATGTTTTTCATTAAAAAAAACTTTTTGTTAGTTCCAATGTGCGCTAAAGAATTTCAAATATCATGATTCTTACAAAACATAAATAGTTGAATATGCTTCTGTTTATTGTTATTGCCAGCTGCTGTATTTGTTAGTCGAATTTATACATTGCTCAATTTACCAAATTAATTTATGTTGAACCGAAAGAAAGATGTCACAATCGAGCGTTTATCTATAGAGAGAACTCTGCACATTGGCAATCAAAGTCATTGATTTGAAAATCGTTCTCGCACTCATTCGTTTGATATTGATTTATGTTTTGTTATACTTGAACGCATTTGAGAATCGAATCGATAACAAACAGCTTGAATACCCTGTAACTTTTGAAAGAAGTTCTAAAACAATTTTCTCTACTTCAAGTCATATTATAAATTGTTTTTTATTTTAAAATCAACTTTGAACCGTTAAAAATATAAACAGAAATACTTGTTTTTCTTTATTGTTTTAGTTTCAGTTTAGTTGCTGAGATTGTTTACAAATTTTATCTTGATTTTATAATTTATTAGCTTATAGACCCTCCATCAAAGAAAAATCATACAGAGTATAATGATGCAATTGCAATTTTAAAATAAAATAACTAAAAATGAAAACAACTTTAAAAAATTATTAAACACAAAGCGCGTCTACAGCTTTCCTATTTAAAAGTGCAACATTGAATAATTGATCTTTGATATTAATGTTTAATCATACGACTTAGAATAGTTGTATTTGTTGTTATTATTGTTATAGTTGTTAGTTGTTTTTTTTTTTTGTTGTGAGGTGGCATGGCCAACTACTTATAACCCATTTTTGGGCTGTCTGATTGCTCTTGACCGCCTTGCGTTGTGCGTATTGCTTTGAACCATATAAGTAAGCAGCTGTAAACAGTGGTTTGTGGCCATAGGCAGACAGTTAGCCAGCTCGGTAATTACCTTGGCCGATAGAACGGCAGAAGCCGCTTCTAATCCCCAACAGACTCAACCAGCACGCGTTCAATTAAATTGAGGCTTAAGTTTTGTTGATCTTTTGTTGTTGTTATTATCTTTTGACACCTTTTTTTATTATATTTATACAGCTTTTATGACTTGTTAGCAATTAGAACAGTTTATTGTGTTGATTAGGTTCGAACTGTTTCAAAGTGAATATCTTTGGTTTGGAGTCTGAAAAAGGTGTCTGATAGTTATAGGACTTTAAATCGTTAGAAACGGTTCCAATTTTAACTAAATGATTTATTAGGATATTATAGTATTTGATTCAATTATGGCTTAATTGAAGTTTTGGTTTGACTCAGTTCCAAGTTGTTTTTTGAGTATTTTGTGTCATTTTTGCAACAATGTTTACTCGTTGTACATATTTATTTAGATATCTACATATGGTATATTGTCAATTAGGTGCCATGTCAACTAATTGTCATCAAACGGAAGTGCCTAACAGTTGACTTTAATTCGTGTCTTTCTCTCTCTTTCTCGAAAGTGTGGCCCACGTCCAAGTATTGTTAATCATAAGCCTCTGTCTAGCTTTATCATATAGTATATTCGCATACTAATCCACAGTCTACAGTCATGTCCGTATTAAGAGCTGCATTCAAATGCGGTCATCGTTCACTTTATGTCCACTTTCGGTTCATGTTTGACAATTGTTCATTTCCAACTTGAGAATGCATAATTAACAGGTTTGCATACATATATGTTTATACGTGTGTCTCTTTCTTTATTTCTTTCAGTGTCTGTTTAAACGTTAACTGGTCAAGATGGGCAAATATGAATACTCTCTGGGCCTCAACGAGTTGAAATCGAAGGACTTGCGTTTGTGGCAAGCACTCATTGCCGAATTCATTGGCAATTTAATTCTAAACTTCTTTGCCTGCGGTGCCTGCTCACAAGCGGAGGATGGCACTTTTAAGGCTCTTGCTTTTGGATTGGGCGTCTTTATGGCCATAACTGTGAGTAAAGGTCGCGTTTATGGTTGAACAATATAACTAACGCAAATTATTTTTTACTTTTAGATCGTTGGCCATGTGAGTGGTGGACACGTTAATCCTGCTGTTACCCTTGGAATGTTGGTAGCAGGCAGGATTAGTGTAATACGCGCTCTTCTCTACATTGTGTTCCAGTGTTTGGGTGCAATTGCCGGTACGGCAGCTCTTAAGGTGAGTTTAAAATCTTTTAGACGTACAACATTTATAGAGTCTCTAAGAAGATGCAACCTTTAAAGGGAATATTATTATAGTTTGAAATTCGTATACAATTATAGCAGGAATTTATTCCTTGTTTGAGATGGGTTGTTTTTAGACTTGAAGATCCCATTCTAGGAAAGAGAACGTACATCACTAACTTTAAATATTTATATAGAAATTTTCATTAAATTAATTTTCAAACTAAATTTCTTAATTTTTATAAGTCCAAGGTGTTTTTTTATCTTAAGTAAAACTTTATAATCTTATTTTTCCTATTTAGACCCTGCTGCATGGTAGCCTCCACGACGGTTTGGGGCACACCAATCTGGCGTTAGGTGTCAGCGAGCTTCAAGGATTGGGCATTGAGTTCTTCTTGGGATTGGTGCTGGTTCTGACCGTCTTTGGTGCCTGTGATGCCCATAAGCCCGATTCACGATACACAGCTCCATTGGCCATTGGTATGTCGGTCACTCTGGGTCATCTAGGCACAATTCATTATACAGGTTCAAGCATGAACCCGGCTCGTACTCTGGGCACTGCTTTTGCCACCCATAACTGGAGCGCACATTGGGTCTACTGGGTGGGACCAATTTTGGGCGGTGTAACCGCTGCTCTGCTCTATACTCAGGTGCTGGAGGCAAAGGCGCCAGCGAAGAATCACGAAGCAGCTGAGAAATATCGCACAAATGCCGACGAACGTGAGGTGAGAGCATTTGCGGCTTGGCATGATAAAAGTTTTTATTGAAACACCCACAAGCATTCACTCACACACACACACACATACACACTCATTGTAAATACCTCATGGAATATTCAGATTCACAATAACAATTTCGTTTAAAATACTTTCATTCTCTTTTCTTTCCAAAAAGCTGCGCAAACTGGAAGGATCCCGCGACTTTGCCTAAGTGAAGAGAGAGAGAGAGAGAGAGGGATTGAAAGAACATTGCTCAAATCCGTTACTTTTGTAAAGCCTCATCCCATTTACAAACATACAAAAAAGCCACTCGAATGTTGTGCGAGTTCAATACAAATGCTCAAAATAATTGAAAGGAACTTCCTTGTCTTGATTCCGTTTCGTTATAATCTTGAATAACTTGTTTGCATATTATGTCCTAATTTTCTATTGTGTGTACGAATTATTTATATGAAAATCATTTTTTTATAAACTAAAACATGTTAAATATAAGCTGTGCTTAACACAATCACAAACTTAAATTCATAAATAAAAATAAATAATACACAAAAAACCCAAGACAAGCCGTTAAAAAGCTCTCCATAAAAGCTTTTTTGGCACTTTACAGCACTGCACATATTTGGCGCCAAAAGCTTAACAGTAAAATGAACGGTGAAACTGTAAACAGTGTTTAAAAACAAAACAAAAAAAGAGAATGTGATGCGCCAAACTCACGAGAAACATAGGGAAAACGAAAAGTTTGGCGCATAGTCTCCGTTCAGTTGATGTCGTTGCGTGTTAGCTGCTATATTGCTATATAAAAGACACAATCTCCCACGCTCGTCGCAAGCAAATTCCGAAAAAGAAATATATCAACGAAATAACTTAACTAAAATTTATCAGAAAAAACGCATCAGTGTAACGCATACGAAATGAGTGATTGATAAATAACTAAATATGTATGCTTAAGCTATTCAAAGCTTATATTGTGTTGTGTGACTGCAAAGCAAAGCCCAATCAATACGAATACAAAGTAGGAAGAAAAAAAAGCCAACAAACAGCCTTGCAAAAAAAATATATAAGGAAAGCAACGTGGGGCCAGAGAAAAGCAAGTGAAAACGGTCAAAAATGAATGCGTTGTGTGCTATTTGCGAGCATAAATTGCATTAGATTTTAGTTTGTCCCACTTCGGTCACAACCAAATCGATTTCGACTTACATATTATGAAACACCTGCGCGTGACCTCTGAACCAGTGTGCAGGACAGTGAAAACCGCATAGGACAAGTGTTAAATCAATACACATAATACAAAGCAAGTACTTAAGGTAATGAAAAGTTTTATTTATCTGCTGCTAAGAATCTAAAACTCTAAAAATGCCATTAAAAAAAAAGTTTGAGTGCAAAGCCAGAAAGTTAAATTCTACTGCAGATGATGCGTGTGGGAAAGGGAGCGAGCCCATAAGGAACACGCAGCCCTCACTCATTAGCTGAGAGAGTGAAAGAATGAGAGCAGGAAAGTGAGAGAGAGAGAGTGAGAGTGACTGTTGCTGTCGGTGAGAGTGTGTGCGTGGGTGTTTGTGTGTTGTTTACATTGCGCCTTTCTTTTGCTCTAATTTCTTTTGCATCGTTTGACAGCTCTCTCCCTCCCTCTCCCACTCTAACTCGCTTGAAGCTCTCAGCTGTGTGGTAGTCTTATAATAACCGGCAATAACAAACACTTAACAGCACTAAACTATTAAAGCATTTTGCTCAAATATCGGATAACAGCGAATTATAAAATTAAGTTCACACACTTGTTGACATAATTCAACTACTGTCCAACTAAGGGGCGACTATTAAATGAACTACAACAAAATCAATCATGGCTATTAAAAGATTAAGCCTTAACCTAAAAACTGTCAATATAATGAATGTGCGAAATTCTTATGCATACATAAAATGTATCTAGCTTTACTTTAATTTGATTATTTGGCGCATTTTTCTTTTTGACACTTTGCCAAGAAAACAATGAGAATTTCCGATGCGAACTTAAGCAACAAGTGGAATTAGATGGCACACATTCGTATTAATCACATTAAAGAATATACCCTTTCTTTGAGTTTAATGCCTCCGCACACTCTCACACATTGACCTAGAACACTTATCAAAGGTTATGTGATGCTATTATTAGTATACTTTTATATACACATAAAAAAAAAGTGGCATGCATATAGAAATATATTGTAGTGCAATGACGTATGCATGTGGGAGACCAATGAAGAGGAATTTTGTTTGTTTTGGGCTCACTGCAAAGTGAAATTTATGTCTCATAAATGTGTCAAAGTTTATGTTCAAGTGTGTCAAAGTTTATGTTCAAGTGTCAATTTTGTTGTTGTTAAGAAAAAAGAAGTAAAAATTTACAGTTTTTCCTATCAAAAGATAATTTAACAAACTATCTTCAACGTGGAATTGATTCATTATTGTTTCCAAAAATAATATCGATTTTTCTTTGTGTTTATTTTTTTATTGATTTTTAAACCTATTCAATATGCAGGGTACTCAGATTTCGGCTATACTTACGATTTGGAGACATCATTCCATGTATTTAGAGAGCATTTGAAATCGTTTTATAGAAACCTGTGGTTATTTATTCATTTTCTTAATTAATTCTCAACAGTCAAAAAACGCTTTCAAGTCATTTAATTTTAATGAATTTTAATATAATGCTGAATGTTCGATTCGTGTGTGGCATACTTTGTGGCAAACAGAATGAAAAACTTTGTTTACGAATAATATCAATAAACTTAAGTGAATAAAAATGTTTGTTTACGTTTTGAGTCAATAAAAGAATCAGTTTCTTTTGACAAGGAGTATATATCAGATTGTCCCAAGTGAAAATATAAATAAAACCTTTGATTTTCTTTTAGTAACCGAGATGACGTTATAACCAAAAACGCTATGAAGTTGCAACGCCGCTGTAAATCGTAGCGCTTCTATGCCGAAACATACTTTAATCTTCCACGCAGTATCGTAGTCATATCGGAGGTACGATTTCAACTAAACAATACAATGTTTAACTAACTAAATAGTTTGCTTATAGAATTTTGGAGTAAGCCTTCCAGTCAAAATGTGGTCTAAAGAAAATGCAGCCAAGCATGGGCTGCTCACAATGGCAGGTAAGAAGTCTACGCTCAAGTTATATTAGTATAATAATATATAAAAAAATAAAATCAGCTACTTTATAAAAGATTCGCAGACAAACGAGGCACTCCAAAGGCCAAAGAGATTTATTATGAGTTATTCCATCTAATAGTAATCAGAAAAATTCTACAACGTCTGGCTGCTGCTCGGTTCAGTTTAGTCTGTTTCAAATATTTATTTTTACAAATAATCGTGGACCAATATAGAATATGTGTGAAGTGTATAAATAGCAGAACAGAACACACACACACACACACACACTTATTTTGAGCGATGTGCGATGTGACATGCTAATACTAAGCAAATAAAAATAACAAACAATTATTAAAACAATATTAATATAAGGAGAGTAAAACAACTATTAATAAAATATAATATTTATATTGATTTCCAATGATTAAGTTATTGAAATTTTATTTCAAATATTTTTTTTTTTTTCTCGATAAATTTTACAAAACAAATAATAGTTTTTTTGGCATTGGCAAAATTCGGTACGGCTGATAATTGTTTTCCAAGTAAGTTTTGGTTTTGTTTCCAAAATTGTTGCGACTTTCGATTAATTTCTATTATGCATATTGTTTTGAATACTTATTTTTGCGTTTTGTACTAAACAAATTGAATTGTGAATATTATTAAGTTTTGTACTCGTACTAAAAAAGATAAATATATGCTCTGGCTAAATAAAGCTTAAGACACCCTTGCAGTTAATTAAGGCGTTAAAAAACTTAAGAAAAAAATTTTTAATTTATTCATTTTCCCAACTAATGATTTTCGAAAAGTTTACTGTAAAATCAAGCTTGAATACCCTTTCAAATCAGCGTAAAATTTTCATTAGTTTCGAAATATTTGCATTCTTAAGTTTTTAACTAAAGACTGTTATCAATTCTATATAATTACTTATAATAAACGTAGCTCTATTATCTGCAAGGGTGCATATTAAGCAAAACTTAAGCAAAGCTAAAAAAAATTTCCCTTTCTCTCCTCTTCCATATGTAAATTACTTGTAATATCATAAATGCTACAAACGTTGCAGTTTGCGTTCCGTTAAGTTTTGGTATAGTTTGTGGTACTGTTCTGAGAGCCGTCTTTAGAGAATTTGGTCACATTTCAACACACACTCACTCACTCTCTCTTTCACATACATATTCGCTCACTCACACAATTGTCCTGCATTTGAGAGTGCGTTTATCACAAATGTGTCGTCTCGTTCTCGCATCATGCATCTTGCATTCTTAACACCCACACCGTTACCGTTGTAATATGATGAAGTAAAGAAAAACACTGTAAAAATGCATAACCATAAATCAATTACCAATATGTATAGTTTAATAGTTAAGTACTTAAGCTGTAAGTAACTGTTTCATCAAAAATCGTGTGTGTAAAAAATTCACTCATGTTCTCTGACAGCTGCTCTCCTTCTCTTTTCCTACTCTCTCTCTCTGTCTACGCTCGTTTGATTTTAGTTGAGGTTCACCTACATTTTGTGTATCCTTTTTTTTGAGTGTGGCGCGCAACTTACCCGAAGTTTGTATAATCCAAGTCCAGGTCCTTTAAGTGCATGAAGAGTCTGCCTAATGGAATGGGTGAGAAGTAATATCAATAAATTAAGATCGTAAGAAAACAATCATTGGTTTTGCTTAAAGATCTATTGTCGTTCAACTAACGGGCTAGGAGTTCTGATCTTAACTTAGAAATCTGAGAAATAAAGTTTCAATCTAGAATTTCAACATTCCCATTCCATTCTTGAACAAATGTTCATGCTGAGATTCTTGTTCTGTAAAATGTCTGTCAACTATTGAGTCTCGCGCAAATCGTTTTTCTCACAGTTTATTTATCATCTTCCTGTCTTCTACTTTGCTCTTCCTTTTATTGTTTATCTGCAGCCATATTTGGATTTCTGACTTTCGTATGGATTCCATCAGCCTCAGCCGAATGTCAAAGTATGAATCCATTTATCCTCAGCCTATATACATACAAATGCTTTAAATATCAAATAAACGTTTTTGCGCAAAAAAAAAAAATAAACGACAAAAAAAAACATTTTAATAAAACAAAAGTCATGCATAATTTTATGTATATTCCAATTATGACATTTTTATTAATTGCATTTAAACTCAAGTGAACGAAAAATGAAGAGTCAAAAAACTTATTTTCCTTATCGGTATTATGTTCCAAAAAAAAAGGCTCTGTGAATACTTAAAAAATTTGACTATAAATGTTTTTCAATAATTAAAACTAGAAAATTATTTCTCAGGTCCCCATTGTTTTTGATTTAAAAAAGCTGACCTTAAATCAAATATTCAAATCAAGCACAAAATATTTTTTTTTTTTTTAAATTAAATGTTCCTATTCTTAACTGTTTGGCCCCAGCTGGCACGAAAAATATGACATTCACATGTCCTCTCAATTTTTCTTTTAAACCTATTTTTGTTCGTTTTTCTACTCTGCAACAACTATTTTACTCTTCTATATGTTTCTCTGTTTGTGTGTATGTATGTATATGTGTGTGTTTGTGTGCATTTTTAAACCCAATGTATGTATTATAAGATTAACTTAAAATTTAAGTTCTCTAAATCCAATTCTTGTTTCCTATTTAGAATTTTGTTTAAAGCACATAATACAGTTACTGAGTTTTGCAAACAAAAGCCCAATCATTTTATCTATGGGATAAAGCTCTTAAAAATAACACTCTTGTGTTTTCACTACTTTTCTACCTTTAGTTGCGTTTTTGACTTTTTTAAAACCACCATATCTTTTATCCAGAACCCACACTTTTTTAACCCAACTTATATTGTATTATTATTCAATAAACTAGTTTCTCATAATTTGATTTTTAAATTCCGTAAGGCATTCCCATTCTGTTATTTTTGCACTGATTCTAACAGGAGTTTAATATAATTTTATTCAAAAATTTCACTTACATCCAATGCATGTTAAGTTAGTAAACTTTGACTAATAATTTTGTTAAGCATGAACTTTGCTATCCCAGAAATAAATACTCCTATATATATTTATGCTTTTGTATTTGCCTGCGATTTCGTCAAGTAGTTCTAAGCAGAGCAACATATTTAAAAAGTTTTTAAACATTTTGCCGTTCATATTATAATAATTATATTGTGATTTTTACGTTAGCACGTTCCATTTACTGTTACGAGTGTGATTCCTGGACGGATGCACGTTGCAAGGATCCCTTTAACTATACGGCTCTGCCGCGCGATCAGCCTCCCCTAATGACCTGCAACGGCTGCTGTGTGAAAATGGTGCGACATCAGAGATCACGTAAGTGTGAAAGGGATAAACATATATATTGTATGGGTAAGAAATTATCCTTTCTGATCAAAGGAGCTAGGGCGTAATGGGAGGTTTAGAGGTTTATCCTAAGAAAAGTGCTTAAAAATAGTTTCTAAATACTTTTAATGTATACGATGAATAAAACATCGTATTTTCTAATATTTTTGTTTATTCCCTCTTTCTATCTCTCTCTCTCTTTCTGTCCCAAACCCTATATATGATGTATATACATATATATCGTTCTGCCTTATAGCTTACGAGGTGGTACGGCGCATGTGTACGTCACAATTACAAATCAATTTATTCATGGTCGATCACGTGTGCATGATGGAAAGTTCAGGCAATGGACATATGTGCTTTTGTGAGGAAGATATGTGCAATTCTAGTAAAAGTTTATATTCATTCGCAAACGGTTACAAACATCTCATAATCATAATCCTAATGCCATGGCTAATACAGCAGATACAACAGTTTGTGCACAGTTAGATCAACAAACGAACAAATTACATTATTTTTCCCCCTCAGAAGCGTTAAAAAGTACATAGAGTTTTACTTAAGACACAAGACAAACGAAAGAACAGAGACATATTCGTAAGATATCATGGCTAACACACACACACACACACACACACACAAACATTTACACGTAACTTGAACTTGTTTTGTAGTCGTCAGTTCTTTGCTGATTAATCAAAGTTGATTTTCATTCTGCAAGCACATCGTTAAATACTTATATAAATAGTAGATTGAAAAGTTTTTTGACTGCACACACACACACACAATAATTATTTAACTAACACGGCCTAAATGCCGATGCATACCAAAACCCAAAAACTTCCACACAAAGAAGTGCTGCTGCATTCGACTGTCTTATTTACTAGAAACAATCTCAAACAATCTAATCAAAGAACTAGTAATATGTGAAATTTGCGCGCTTTGTTGCACATAAAGTACATAAAACTATCTATCTATTATCGTACAACATACTTCTATATATATATACTATTCTATACCATTATCAAGTTGAAGTGTTTTGTAATCGATTACGGAACTCATTACAATGCATGTTGTTAATGCTAAAGCATGTAGCGCTTAAGTAGGTACTCGTACTATTTGTAGCTAAAAAAAAAAAAACAAAAACAAAAAACATCAACACACATTGCGTTACATTTTGTTACTTACATTTATAAAGACATTTCCCGACATAAGTTAAAAAACAAAAAATAATAATAATACACATCAATCATATTTGTATCATAAGTAAGCTTAATAGTAGTTATATATATATCTTGGAACACTAGGCATAAGCAATGTATATATCAATATCGATATGGAAAAAAGGATAAGGATTACAAGTATTGCGCAATAGTCAAGTCTGATGAATGCTTGTCAATTTGCCGTTTGCATTGAACAGAAACAACAAAACTCAAATGAAATTTTGCTCATTATATTTGAAAGAAAAAAAGTCATTGAAGTCAAGAACGTTTTATCCTAAGATTTATACCATATACATACGTCCAATCATATCACAACTTCTGAAGACAGCATCACAATTTAAGTTTGGTTCTGTATAAACAAATCCTCAAAAATAATTTTCACTATCTTTAGTTTGTTCTTCAACAAGTGATAATTAGTTAGTAAGTAGACTCAAGCGAGAAAAAGAAACCCTTATACACAGGGTCTCTAGAAGCGATATAAATCTTAACCCTTATGTCGGTCTGATAAAACCATAATGGGTGACTTTTTTTGAGCCTGTGTAGAGGGTATTTTTATAGTCGGCTAACACGACTATTTTGCTCTTACTTTGTTATTCATGCTAGTGATAGTTTTAACAAAAAAAAAAATCCCAAATCATTTATAAACTATGGTTTAATAAAAATGTAGCTTTTGATTTCATTTCGATAAGACACATTAAATTTGTATTCTCTAGGCGTAATAAAAAATTTTTGAATCTTTTTCATTTAATTGTATTGTGTAATTGGAATAATTGGCTTAACCAACATTAAATAAACATTTTTACTACACATGATTTTGTATTTGCTATTAATATTGAAAAAAAAAAACTTTACTTTCAATCTTTCACCTTAACCACACTTTGTTCCAATCAACTGCTTTCTGCTCAACTGCACCATTTATATCATCTGTAATATACATCTATAGTTTAGTGCTGGCTTTAACAACCAACTTGCTGTTGCATACATTTTTCCAAAACAACTTCCAAGGATATGCTTTCAACTTAAATAAAAGTTCAATCTCCGTCCAAGCGTGTCGCATGTTCTCCGTAATAATTATTTTAAAAAACACCCTGAAATACCTGCTAATAATTCCCTTCCTAAGGTAAGTTCTTTGCACCATATTTTGTTACTTGCCTTGCCCCGTTCCAGTGATTCAACGGATCTACCTAGTTCTTTATAATAATGCACTATGCTTACCACATCACATCACAGTGAATTTTTGTATAGTTTAGTTTTTTAGTTGTGTTTAAAATTTGTTTTGTGGTATGTTGGTTCATTTGACTAAATATATATACTTTTACAACAATATATACACACTTACATATATATATCTAACCAATTTGGTTTGTGAATGTGGACAATATTCTTATGCCCAAGTATTTGATTGAAAGTTAATGCGTTTTCGAAAGTTTATTAACAAAAACAACAGAAATAAATTGAAAAATTCTCAAACTAACATTAATTGCAAGAAGTAAACGAAAATCACCAAACACACATACTATATAGTTAAAGATTTGTAGTTCGAAAACAACAAAAAAAAAACAAATATCATTTACATATATAGTTTAGTACTTTTTGTAGTTAATCATCTCTTTCTCTATCTGAATCTTTCTCACAATCTCTCTCTGTCTCGCTCCATTAAACTTTATCTTTATCTGTATACATATTTTCAAAAACTCTGTTCTCTTTTTAATCCTCTCTTCTCTACTTATTGACACTCTCTGTAGTTAACACAACAATAACAGTAAATCATTTGAGATATGCACTCGTAACTGTACTTCAAGTCCATTTGTAGAGATTAAACGAATGTACATACATTTTCATACGTCATACTTTGTATCTTAAAACACAATGACTTAACGAATGTTGTTACGTATAAATATAGAATGCTCGATTTGCTTTTTTATTAAGTTTCAAGTGCATATCCATATCCACTCTTCACACACAAAACTGATCTACAATATACAGTTACAGTCTTAGCCAAAAAAAAAAATAATAATATCAAAACTGTCGTAATCTTTTACTATGTTATAAGGCGCGTTAACGTAAAAAAAAATCTTTAATGATTACTTGTCATTTGAAGTCTCGCCATTTTGCGGCATTTTAAAGTTCCATAGATTCCTCACAATACAAAAAGCACTAAATTAATATCAAAGACAAAGACCAATATAGCAGTTTGGCATTTTACAAATATTGGTATTGGTTGTTGAATATTGTTAAGTCAAAACAAAAAGAAAAACAACCTCAAAAATAGAATCAATCAAAAGAACAATAAAAAAAACCAACATCTCTTAAGATTTTTTATTTTGTTTCGTGAGTTGATTTCATTTTAATATGTTCCACATCCAATAACCCGTTATATACTCGAGCCCAGTGCTTTTGTTTCAATCATGATTTTCTGCTATAATTTTGATCATTTCAAATAAGCACAATATAAAATAACACACATAAATTAATATTGAGCACACAACACCCCCACTCAGCCATAAACACACACAGATATAAGGCCTGCGCTCAGTTCCTTACCATATGCTCAATTCATTTAAGCATCAGTCGCTTTCTCTATCTCCATATGTTTCTTTTATTTCCTGTATACATACATACATCAGTGAGTGTGTAACAAAAAATGCTGAAAAGGAGCAACACTGTGTGTGCGACATTGCTTTTTCGCCAGTCGATCGGCGAAAATGCTCTCTCGCACATTAGTCGCGCTCTCGCTCTTCCAGTCTTGGAGATGCTTACGTTACCAATTAAACCGTTAACCCCGTTATACGCTATGGTGCTTTTTCACATACGCCACCACTGTCTGACTTACGAAATTTTTTCATCATGTACGCCATCGCAACCATGACAGTAGCCGCAATGAGCGCGACAGCTGCTCCATAATTGCAGCACCTCTTAATCTATGTTAAAAAAAACTTACATACATACGTACATGCAATTGTGGACAAGCTGCGCGCGCTCATTTGCGAGCAACTGCATCCAGTCGGTCAGGCCCCGTGCCTGTGTGTATATGTACATATGTATGAATGCGTGTGCACTCTGTCACAGGGCCAGCCACACTTGTATGTATAAAATGTGTGCGTCCTTATTGCGGCGAATTGAATGTAACAGCAACGGCAGCAGCTAGCAACAACTACAACAGTGTCAGCATCAGCACAGCAGCAACAACAACAGCAATTGCAGAATCACCGTTGGAGTTTGAAGATCAAGAAAAAGGCGAAGAATTAAGCTTTAAAGGCTTATAAAATGCTTTTAAGAGTCAGCTAAAACTTTTTTATTTTTCTTCCAATATAAGCAATATAATATTTTTATTCAAAATACGCTTTCCTTTAGTTTTTTGTTGCTCAAGCCTTAAAAACTTATTAAGGATTTGAGATAATATAAATTAATCTCTGCATTAGTATTAAACATTATGAATGTAAAACATATTTTACCTATTAATCACCTAAATATTAAATGAAAAAAGAAAAACAACTTTTAAATTCAATAAAAAAATATTTATCAAGACTCTATTCGAAACTGAAACAGCAATTAAAACAAATATTGTATAAGAGTCTCTCAAGGCATAACTTTAAATTAACTACAAAGGTCATTTTATAAATAACTCTTATACTGAAAAAATCACACATGTTTTTTGATGTATGAACTTAAATTAATGTATCCTCTTGTCACACATTAAAATAAAATAAATTATCTCAAGCAAATATCTAAGAAATCAATCTAAGAAAAAAAGTGGAAAGTGGTTGAAACCAAAACCACTTTCCAACCATTTTTCATTATTTACAAAGAAAGCGCATAAAATGTGAACTTCGACTTTTTCATTGCGGTGAATCGTAAAAAACGGGAGTTCTAAGTGTTGAACGAATAAAGCAGAAAAGTGGCCGTTTGTTAACTACCATAAACCTAACACAAAAAAATACTAGAAGGTACAGTTGTTTTCCTACTGAACGCTAGGTGGAGCAAGCTATTTTATAGTCAGCATTAAGTCAATGTTCAATTAACTAATAATACAAAACAGCACAAAACTTAATCGTACAAGGTTCGTTTCAGAAATAAAAACACTGTTTATTTAAGAAAATCAAACCAAATGTATGACTATTTTTAGTGTTTAGATTTTGCGGCGTGAGTGCATCTTTCGTTAAGTGAGTATTTCGTCCGATAGCCTTAATGCCCAATCGATGTATCGTTAAAATCATGTTGCTCACATCTTTATGTCGCTGGCACTTGCTGTCTGCTGACCATACATAGAATAATAATAATAATTTATAAACAAATCTAATGGATTGCCGATGCTCCCATTGTATGAATTGTGTTTAGAATTTTATTCTGAAATTTTTAGCAAAAACCCCTTTCAAATTGGTCAAATGAAACGCAATTTAAGCTACCCAAAATAATTTCCATCGCATTGCGACGAGCGTTCAACTCCGAAAACGCTTTAGTATCAATTCGTGATGGCCGCCCGCCATTAAGTAAAAACGTGTCCGCAGAAGAAAAACAATTTCAAACGTTTTCGTTGACTAAACTGTCAAAATATTGCTAATTTCGCTGCGGAAAACAAAAATACAGTGGATGCACATGATTTCAACGCATTTCTGACGTGATATAGTCAAATTAAATGCAAAATAATGTGCGTGAAAAATGTAAATCGATTTTCTTGTTTGTGAAAAAAAAAACTTTGATGCCATTGCCACTTTTCGTGTGCAGCTCGCCAGAGGGCGGCACTAGTTCACGCTTCGGAGTCGCAGAGTTCTATGCCGTGCTTACCATTTTTGACGCCGTTGTTTATCCCACCGACTATTATTGCTTTTAAGACTGCAGCGCGAATGTACAATAAAATAATTTAATTATAGTGAAAAATTATTAATTCTGCATGTATTTTTTTTACTAAATTCTTCCATTGCGTACAAATTAATTGTTATCGGTACTCCGAAGCTGGTTATAAACAACGCCGTTGTCGCAGGCAAACAATTCGCGGCCTGGAAATGATATGCGTCGTCGTTAGTCTTCGGCTGTGGCCGCCATTACTGCTTCCAGCAAAACCACGCTATACGCAAAATTCGTGAAATTTGTGTAAATTTTTCATCAAATTATCAACAAAATTGTGCGTGTAGGTGTGTGAAAAACGCGGTAAAGTGTGTAAAAAAATTTTTAAATTGCTTCAGGATATACCGCGGCCAGAAAACTGTAATGCTTTGTTGAATAAATGCTAAAAACAAATCCCACATGAAGAGTGCTACGTTTTTTTTCATCGTATTTTGCGGATGGGCTTCGTGTTTTTCTTCGTGCAATTCGCCGCATTTGTTTGGGCGAAATCGCCGCATGTGTGTTTGTTTATGCCGCCTTTTTTACGCTCGCATCGACGGCGCGGCTTTTTCTGCTTCTATCTTTTCGCCTTCCCTATGATTTTGCAGTTTTTGTTTTTTAAGCGCGTTTTCTACACAACCACAATTCTTTTCTTGTTTTTTTTATAACCATTTCACGCACACTGAACTAATTGCGAACAAACGAAGTGAAAATGATTCATCAGTTGTCTCAACCACAAATGAATGTTCTCATGTTCTCAAGCGCGTCAGACAATAACAAAATAATGCGTGCATCATGTGTCTGTGAGTGATGATTTTGAGTGAAGAAGCATTTGTTTATTGTTTATCTGTCAGAAAGCATTGTGTTGCAGTTTAAAAATCATTTTTGTAGCTGAGAATATTTTTCCCGCGTGCGCCGTTTTATCATTTGTGTTTGAAAATACGCGAGGTTGTGTGTATTTGATTTCATGAGTGTGTATATGTGTGGACTGTTTACTTATTGATGTTTATGATGTTTTGCAGATTTTTATTGGCTGCAGCAACAAAGAATAACTGCAAAAAAAGAGCACCTTAAAAGTGAAGAAAAGGGAACTGGAAATCGTTAATCATAATAATAATAAAAACAAACATTATTAAGAATTAAAGATGAACTGAAATGTGCAAATTTTATCAACGTAATTATGCCAATTCACATAATTTTTTCGATTTCAACGTGAAAAATGTCGTCGACACAATTGCTGCACTCGTTATTGTTGTTGCTACCACTGCGTTGTCGTCGTAATTGCAATAAACTAATCTCTTTGGCCCTGTTGTTGCTCTCAACGCTGTTCGCATACAACGAGCAACGACGACAGCAGCAGGCGGCAGCAGAGGCAGCGGACGACAACGGCAGCAGGAGCAGCAGCAGCAGAAGCAGCCAAGCAGCACCAGAGTCAGAAGTAACAAGAAAAGCTAAGCCAACAGTAACGTTGGACACGCCTTTATATACAGCAGTAGCAACTGCCGTTCCCATCGTCGATAAGAGGCGTTCCAATAACAAAAAAGCCAACAAAAGAAAAGCAGCAGCCAGCAACAGCAGCAGGTGCAGCAGCAGTAGCAGTAACCGAAGCCGGGACGTGGTTACGAGCACGAGAACGGAAGCAGTGTGCACAGGGGCTGCGTATATTAGCTGGCAAAGCAGCCATTGCCACCGCAGCCCCGGTGCTACGTCGGAGGCAGTGCAGCGGTCAGAGCAGCCGGTGCTGCGTCCAACCACTACAACAAAAACAGTAACAGCAACAAATAAGACTCGTTCGGTGTTAAGGTTTACGCCGTTGCATACGCCTAAGAGCAGCATATCTCCTCCATCCATAGACGCTTCACAAACGAGGCTTAATACAGCAACAGTAGCTGCAGCAGCAACAACAACAGCGAGAACAACGAATCTATTTAAAGGCTCGTGTCAGGAAGAAGCAACAACAGGAGCAACAAATCGCCGTTGGAGAAATCCGTTGCATTTGCCACTGAACGTTGCAGGATCTGCCACTGGCAGTTGCCACTGCATAGCGTCAATAGCAACTTAAAAGCCACTTCATATTTAACATCACCCACAAAAATAACAACAACAACAAACACCAGCAGACAACAACAAATAATTCCACACACTTAGCAGCAAAACGTTCCATAAAACACCCAAAACACACACAATAACAAATAAAAACAGCCACAAAATGTCGAAACTATCGTTTAGAGCACGTCATTTGGATCCGTCCAAGCAGATGCCCATCTACTTGTCGGAGGAGTTGCCTGATTTGCCCGAGTATTCGGCTATAAATCGTGCTGTGCCACAAATGCCCAGTGGCATGGAGAAAGAGGAAGAGTCGGTGAGTTATTCATGTCGGTGATGAATGTTTTCTTAGTAGGAAACTATTGCAATCCCATTAAAAGATATTCTTAAAACTAATGCATACATTTTTAACACCCACAGGAGCATCATTTGCAACGCGCCATTTGCACAGGTCTTATTATACCCACGCCAGAGGTGTTGCAAACGGATCAAACGTTCTTCGATGCATATTATCCGCCGGACTACAAAATGCCCCGCCAAATGATTCATATGCAGCGTAAGAGACTTATTACATGATTATGTTTTGCTCTCCAAATGTTAAACTATATTTATTTACAGCGCTTGGTTTGGACACAGACGTGCCGGACTATGATATGGATAGCGTGGACAAGGATTGGCTAAATCAGCAGCAGCGGTTGCAGCTGACCGATCTAAAGTTTGAACAAATGATGGATCGGCTGGAGAAGAGCTCCGGCCAAACGGTCGTCACGCTCAATGAGGCAAAAACGTTGCTCAATCAGGATGATGAGACTAGCATATCAGTGTATGACTACTGGTTAAATAAGCGTCTCAAAACGGTAAATCCAAATGTATTTTTTTTTTACTGAATACTAGAACTGTGGTATAAACGTATCCTTCTCCCTATAGCAACATCCGCTGATACTCATTGTTAAGACGGAAAGTCGACCAGGCGCAAGTTCCAATAATCCCTATCTAGCGTTTCGACGGCGAACCGAGAAAATGCAAACACGAAAGAATCGCAAAAACGATGAAGCCTCCTACGAAAAGATGCTTAAGCTGCGGTAAATATCCATATTTATGTATGGATGTCAATCCTAGTTTCTAAGCCTATGTTTCTTTTCGCATATGCAATCCAGGCGCGATCTGCAGCGTGCCACAACAATATTGGAGATGGTGCGGCGGCGTGAAGAGACAAAGCGTGATCATCTCAAGACGACAGTCAACATCTTTGAGAAGCGTGTCGAGATGCGTGACTTTAACGGTGCTGTTTACTCAGAGCTCAATGCCCAATACAAGAACTCGAGGTACGTTTTATCACATTCATACCATGCAAAACAGAAACAAATTTCACTAACGATAACGTTTAATTGCAGACCCGTTTACAATCCATTGTATACGAATCAATACTCACAAGGAGCAACAGCAGGCGGAACAGCAGCGACGGGTGCTCTGCTATCCGCCGGTGGTGTTCTGCCTTCAGGCGTTTTGGCAGCATCCGGCAACAACAATTCAGTCTATGCAACATCTGGGCAGTACCTGAACTCATCGAGTTTGACAATGGGTAAGTGCCTTAAGGGTAGCAACATTTAACTAAAATGTGTTTCTTATTAAGTGTTTTCTTATCTGTCTTTGCAGATGGCATCAGTGCTGGCAGTGGTAATGGAAACAGTAGTCGCAAGGAGAAACGACCCTATAAGAAGCGTAAACACAAACTGCCGCGTGAAAAGCAACAGCAGCAGCAACATCAGCAGCAACAACAACAGCAGCCGCAACAACAGTATTTGCCAGGACTTGGACTGGCGTCGTCAGCTTCAGGCGTTTCGCCTGCTCATCTGTCCCATCTGCATCATTTGCATCGCCAAAGTGCATCGCCAGCAGCCATTGAGTCAAATGTGGATAGCGAGGAGGAGGATTATCTTGGTGTTGGCGCCCAGAATGGCAACAAACTGGGCTCCGAGAGCGAAGAGGAAGCGCCGTTTGCATTTAGACGCAAGATCAGCTGTAATTACCTGCGGGTAAGAATACTTTTTGAATTCAAATCCAATTATAACTCACTATGCAGTCGAACTTCTTTATAACGAATCTGAAGAGGTCAAGAAATAACTAAATTATTGAGGCAATTCTTAATGTAGAATGGGTTTTTGATGGAAATCACTTTGATATATAGAAAACTATACTTAACTGTACGGAATTTCGTTTTATTAAAGATCTACTGTATTTGCAATAGTTATATGAAATTAATATTATGCCTCCTCTTTGTCTCACATAACACCGTCTTTTTCTCTCTTTCCTGCAGATGCGTGGAGCTCAAGAAGGACGTTGGCCCTGGGAGATGGCCGACGAGAACGATGAGGAGGAAGCGCCGCCCGGTGCGGCTATTGGGCCTGAGGCAAAATACCGCTACACGCTCACCTCTGTCAACTATCAGAGGTGCGTTCTCTCATATCTATGTTATCCATTACAAATTGCTTATTGTAATAAAATGTTTCACAGGCCACGCTGCATTGGATTTGCGCGCCGGCGTCTGGGTCGCGGTGGACGTGTGTTGCTTGATCGGGCTAGCAGTCGGTACGATGATCTATGGTCTCAGTTCGACTACACGGTGCTGGAGAGTGTAGTGAAGAGCGGTAAGCCCCAAAGACATCAGCAACACCATCAACAACAGCCCAAACCAAGTTCCCCGCCCACCGTTGTTGATTTGCCCACGTGCAAGGCAACAGTCGCAGACAATCGCAACATAGCAAGCGAAACGCCACTGAAAGTTGAGCCAGTTGCCGCTATTGAGCAGCAATTGCTGCCAAAGGAAGAGCAACCGAAGCAACTGAACGCTGACGTCGAGGAGGAGGTGGAGGAGGAAGATCTGAAGGATGAGGATGAGGATGAGCTGTGTACAGAGGATGAGAATGTCTCACGCGTGAGCATATACAGTTCAGCGGTGACGCTGCTTCAAAATCCCTACGATCAACGAATAAAACGTCGTCGACTGCGTCGCAAGAAGCAACAGCTCCGGGAACTCAACGCTGCCAAGCGCCTTAAGAGTGCTGCTAGTGCTGACAGCGATGTTGTGGGAGGAGGAGTATATGATGAGGGTATGCCGTTGGCGCTGCGTCCGTTGCCACGAGCGTATATGCAACGCTTGGCGCTCGCACTGCATGGAATAACTACAACGCAGGCGTCACTAACGCAAATCCCAGAGCTGCAAACGGAAGCGTTGGCGACGAATGAGGCGGAGAAGCAACAATCGCCGACAACAACACAACAGCATGAGCATGAGCTGGAGCTAAAGAAGGAGATTTGTGATGAGCAGCAGCCGTTACGTCATGCTAATCATCAGAACCATCACCACCACCACCGTTCCAATAACAACAACAATAATAACAACAACACCGTGTTTAAAAACAACAACAACAATAGTAGTAGTAGTAATAGTAATATGAATAAGAATGTTAGCATTAGCGAAAAAATCAATGTGATAAAAGTGGAGGAAACAGCAGATGCGGCGGAATCCGAAGATGGCATTACAACCAATGAGCAGCCAGTTGCCTCAACCTCAGCAGCAGCAGCTGCAGCCCGAGCAGCCGAAGCGGCCGCAGCAGCAACAACAACAACAACGCCAGCAATTTCAAATACAACAATTGAGGATGTGGCAAGAACAATAAAGCGTGAACTGATCGATGCTGATGACTCCAATGAACCTCTGAGCAGCATACGAACAGCAGCAACTATCCAGCAACAGCAACAACAGCATCCGTCGGACTTGATAGACGACGATGAGGCCGAAGATGATGTGAATCTGGCACAATTGAGCAGCATTATACGCCACACAGCTGTCAAGAAAGAGTTGCAAGCGCAACAGCAACAACAGCAGAAGCGCCAAAAGCAGGAAGAGTTGCAGCTGCAGGAAAGTCAAAATCGTTGCTTCAATAATGTGCCCGATGTCATTCGATTGCACAACAAACAGCTGCACATTGATGCTGGCGGAGATGCTGCGCTTGGTTTGGCGACAACGCTAACGGAAGATGACGAATCCTCCATTGACTATATGGGTGGATTGTCGCCTACGTCCAGTCAGCGCCTGGACATCTGTAATGAGTTGCTCTCAGAGATTCGGCGTGATTGGCTGCACTTTCGACCCAAAACGCCCACGGATGAGTTGTCGGATAGCAATCAGGAGGACAATGGAGAGAGCAACACCAAATCGCTGTGCTCTGATGGCGCTCTGGTAGATTGGACATCCGATACGCCCATAAGCCTTGAAATGAGTCGCCTGGGCAAATGCGGCGAAGTGGATGAGAATGTGTCTGGCGTTGATTTTATGAGCAGCGCCTTTAAGTATACGGATCTCGATGCAGATGCACAGCTGCTGCAGACTGCCTATGCGCTGGACTACGCTCGCGGCAGCAGCAATCGAAGTCCGGGTAATGCTAATGCTACCAATGGTGATTGCTCCGATTCGGGCTCGCGTTCTGGTTCCGGTTCGGCAATGGAGTTTAATCTTAGCGGCAATGATTCGCTCAATGACATCAACAATCTGCTAGGCGATGATCACATGCTGGTCAACATCTTGCAAGAGTGCAGCATGGATGATCCGAAGGCTTTGAATCAGGCAACCAATTTCTGGAATGGCATTCTCGATGGCGAGGCTGCTGTTGTCGATGAGGTTGAGAATGCCGACAATCTGCTCGATTGCAAAACGACGGCAACGACGACAGCGATTGCTAATGCCTCGGAGTTGAAGCGTACATCGCGTCATCGTAGTCATCGTCGTGGACCGCCTGCATCCATTGGAAGCTCTAGGTTTACATTGGCTGAGAGCCATGCTTCCTCGTTCTTTAGCCAAACAGCGCCAGTTGTTATTAAACAGGAGGAATCGCCACAGCCAACACCAGAGGCAACAGCATCCACAACAGAGCTAACAGTGCCCATCAAATTGGAGCCAATGGAGACGACGACAACAGCAATACCCTCGATACCAGTGGCAACATTAACGCCAACATTAACATCCACACAACCACCACCTCCGCCTCCGCCTGCCACTGTAGCAACAGTTGTAACAGCTTCAGTTGCAGTCACAATTCCAGCAACAGCATCACTCATAACCACCAGCAACTCTACAGCAGCAGCAACAACAGCAACCACAACAACAACAACACATCTGCTTAATATACCCGCTCAGATCACAACACAACAGACGCCGCAACAGAAGCCTCCAACCCAAGTGGCTGTAACCCAACATCACCTCATTAATCAGTTTAATGCAACACCAACAACTGCCACACAATTGATAGCACGCACAGAACTTGTGAGCAGTGGTCCATCAGTGGGTGATATTGTTACGATAAGTCCACATACGGGTGATCTTTTGACTATAACGCCACACACAACTAGCAATCAATTGCAGCAGCAACAACAACAGCAGCATCCGCAACAGCAACAACAACAGACGTTACCAACATTAACGGCGCAACAGCAACAGTTGCAGCATCAGTTGGCGCAGGCGCAACTACGCAATGTCACTGTGCAACAAAGGCAGGCAACGCCTCAACAACAGCAACAACAATCGCAGCAGCAACAACAACAACCACAACAACAATTGCTCTTCCAGATGCAACGCGATTTAAGCGGCTCACAAGCTGTCATCTCCTCCCAAAGCATTGTCACATCACGAAGTGGAAATCACATGATCTACACCACAAGCAGTGGTGAGATTGTTGGTGGGCAAAAGGTCACTTATGCCATACAGAAAAGTGGTGGTGGCAGTGCCTCCATTGGACCCAACACGGTTATCACACTCTCCAACGTCAAGTTGCAAAATGATGACAACACAATCTCCGCACAATCCTCCAATCCATCAAGTGTAAATATCATTAATACGGCAAGCGGACAACAGTTGGCGGTGCACAGCATTTCAGGGATACAGCAGCAACAGCAGCTGCAGCAACAGACAAACACCAGCACTCCACTCATTGTAACCACACCAGCACGCAACAACAACACTCATCAACAGCAGCAACAGCTGGTGCAGCAACATCAACAACAACAGCAACAACCGATTGTTTGGCGTCAAGTAAGCGGCACAAATACAGCGGTGGCAACAACAGCAGTCCTCTCAACCACATCGGACTCACCAACAGCTGTGGGCAGCAAGATTCTATGGACGAGTCGTGCGACACAAAAGCGACAGCTTAATGGACCCGAAAACACAGGTAAGTCAGCCACAATGGTTATATATTTCGAGTAGTGGAATTATTTTAAACGCTTCGAGCTATTTTTGTTCCCTTAACAGGTTGTATATTAGAGCTCGAGACGAAGGAGTTTTGAAAGTTGAAAGGGAAAATCAGAGTGAAAGATGCAAGCTGATTCCATGGACGAAAAAGATTTTGTTATATTTTGTTGAACTTTCTTTATGTATTGTATTCAAGAATTGGTCCCACATCGTTTATCTTCATGCCATGCTCATTTATCATATTGATTGTGCGAATTCACAATGTTTCATGCGCTACAAATTTTGTTTGCATTCAAAAGCACAAACGGAATACAATTAAATAAACTCAATTTTTTATATTTTGTACAAGTCTTGTGAATCGACAAATGAATATTTTTTTTATTCTTCACTAAGAAATCGCGAGGATCCTAATTTTATTCAATAACGTCTTAATCTCTAGGTTTTGATTTATTTTATTTTTTCCTATTTTTGCTGCTGAATTAAAATTTTGATTGCCTTATTTTCAGGGCTCCATATTAATATTACTTTCTACCTTTGCCAGACTTTTACTTCCCTTAATTTTGTCATCTGTTAACTTGTGATATGAAAGATTTCAATAGATTTCGCCGAAGTATGTTATGTTTGTGTCACTATTGAAAACCGTGCTTGACCAACATGAAACCAGCAGCTATGCCGTCAATGTCAACAGATTCGCCGGCAACTTAACATTCCTGCAGATGGATTGAGACTAGCTCCAACAATATCTTCCTGATAAAGACCAATCAACTTTCCATAAATTGTATGGATAAAATCATCAAACAGTTTCATCTGCAGTAAAGATTTCCCTAAAGATTTCGATGTCTATTATAATTATTTAATCAAGTTATACAAGTTGAAGTTGCGCTAAATGTTAGAGAAACAATGTCAAAATGGGAATAAGTTTATAAATACAAAGCGAAAAAACATTTTCGTTCCATATCCATAAACAACTTGCTTTTATACAAAATAAACACTTAATTTATTTCTACTTTCACTCTCTTGCAGATATTAACAAACTGTTGCTCAATCGCAAATTCTCGCAACGCAAGGTGGGTCAACAGGCGGTGGCGCAGCAGCAAATTCAGCTGACAAAACAACAGCTGCAACAATTGGTGCAGCAAGAGGATGAGCTGGTGACTAGCTGTACCGGTGAACCGCTAACCTTTCAGGATAACAATGAAGGCATGCAACAACAGCAGCAACATCAACACATACAACAACATCAGCAACTGCAAAAGTTTAGCAAGGTTATCAAAATGGCACAGTTTCCATTGCTGGTCTCGGATCTTAACCTGCAGCAGCAACAATCGGGTCAACAGCAGCAACAGAAACCCAACTCAGCAGCAGCAATTGCAGCTAATCACAACTATAGTTTGCAGCCGGCAACAGCAATTATTACCTCACAGGCAGGAGCAGCACAGCAAGCCAACAAGATCTTTCTGACCAGCAGCAACAGCAGCGGTGGCGGTGGTGGTAACTTTACCATTGCCACAGCCAGTGAACTACAAGCTGCGGTTGCTGGACAACAAAAATTGCACTACAAAGAGCTGCCCAATTCCAATCTCAAGTTGAACTTTGTGACAACCGCAGCAACAACGAACTCGGGCGACACACTTGTGAGTCAATCCTCACAGCATTTGGGTGCCACAACAGTGGTGCTTAATAAGACAGGTGCACCACTGACCGCTGCCATACAGCAACAACACCAACAGCAGCAGCATCAACAGCAGCAGCAACACCAACATCATCAGAAACTCAAGACAAGTGGTGGCCAGGTGCAGGTCCCGATGCAAGCTGGAGATAAACGTGTGCTCTACACAAGCCTGCTGAATGTGAAACCATTGCAGAAGAACAACAGTGGACAGATGCAGATGCAGCTGGGTCCAGCTGGATTGCAACAAGTGTTGCGTGGCAGACTTAACAACTCGGCTATACTCACCCGCACTCTACCCATTGGCACCACAGTGAATAGCACTGGTGGTGGTGGTGTTGGTGGTACACCAACTACAATACGTCAACTTGTGACCAGCAGCAATAATAATGCTAGTAGCAATAATAATGTTGCTGCGGCTGTCGATGCCATTGCCAAGGAGGTCAACAAGACGCAGTTGACTGTGGAGCAGGTGATTGCTAGTGCTAACAATGGCAGCGTTGTTCTGCCCACCAGCACCACCAACAATAACAACAACACAAACAATAATAATAACAACAACAACAACAATAACAGTAATAGCAACAACAATAATGCCAACAGCAGCAACAATAATAACAATGGCAATGGTTCAAGTGGAGTTAGTGGAAATGGAGGCAGCAGCAGTGGTGCGAGTGGTGGAAACGGTGGAGTAAATGTTGCATCAAGCAACGTGAATGTGAGTGCAACGCCAACGATCAATAGATGAGACGCGGACAAGAAAAACAGCTAACATTCGAGTTGTGGTGACGGTAGCACATGTTGCAACCGAATCAATTGCACGCTGCCCAGTGGCACATCGCTCAGTTTGGCCAGGACAACGCAAACGACGACGACCAGAAGGATTTCGATGGGGCAATTCGTTACATCGTCATCACAGTCATCGCAATGTTGCTGCTGTTCCCTGTGCCTGGTCAAGCTGAACAACAACGGCAGCAAGCAAACATCCGCCTAGACATAGACAGGCAGGAGTTATACACTAAAGGACACTTGTGCTAAACGGCAGAAACACAGATAGCGATGTATCGGGGCTGGGCGTTATAATTAAGTAACTCTTATGATTATTATGTAAAATGTAATTCGTTTGCTTCATATAGTTGCTTCAACTTGCAATCCAAATGAGATATACAAAGCCACCAATAACAAAACGATAATAAAAAGATTAAATAATGTTTGCTTAATTTTTTAGATAATGTGTGTAACGATTTAGGTCTTATTTTCAAGATCGATTAACCCTACAAAAAAAAGCTTAAAATATATAAACAATATATATATATATATATCTATGAATAATAGTAGCGCTCAGCCCCGCACTAAGCGAAAAGAAAATTCAAGCAAATCAACCAATCAGCCAAGTAAAACCAACTAAAAAAATAAAACTAAGAATAAGCGAACATTATAAAAAAAACTATATAAGCAACAAAAAGTGTTTAATAGCAAACTGTATATATTTGATAATAATTTTTAATTGCTTATTAAAAGAATGTGTTTAGTAATAATAATAAAATACAAATAATAATGTTAGTTGGCATCCCCACAAACAAAAAAAAGAAAACAGAAACAAAAAAAACACTACAAACTTATATGAACATTTGGCATTTGGAAGCTTTTGTTGAAAGCTCTCCGGGCCGTTTCAGAACCACGCGCTTTAGCAATGCTGCCACGCCCTTTCGATTGACGTTTGGCAGAATGCGATAAAAAAAATCAAGTAAAAATTGTAAGATGGGATAAGTCGGAAGAAGAATGGTCAAAACATTTTTCAATGTACGTAAATTAAATTAACTTAAAAACAAATTACCAACTTTAAACTACATTTAGTTATTTTAACTATGAAGCAAAGAAAAAAAGTTACGATTAGGATAACGTTAACGATAACGATAACTGATCGATAGGCCGAGATAAACACACATAAACCACATTTACACACACAAAAACAACAACAACAAGCAAACACTATTAATGTATGTTATTATTAATATTACTATTATTATTTTTATACAAGGTAATATTTTTTATTGTAATTGTATTTGTAAACTTGTAAACAACAACACAACATTGAAAAAAAATCATTTATCAGTAAATATTTTAAATCCAAAACAAACAAAAAAAAAAACATGCGAAAAAAATTAAACAACCATAATAAACATACTATATATATAAATTTATATAAATTAAAACAAAACAAAAAAAATTTACAATTATTATAAATGTAGCTGTACTTTCTTTAGTGTATAAAAACAACTTAGGAATGTAAGCGAAAAAAGCGATAATAAATGGAAACAAAATGCAACTTAAAAAACAAAAACAAAACAAACAAAAATTTCAAATTAAAAACAAAACCAACACAATTTATGATTTGTTTATTTCTTTATGTTGTAAGTATTATACGAAACTTTTTCTTTCATTTGATCTATTCTTTTATATATTTTATTTCAGTTCAGTGAAACACAACAAAACAACGGCATTTTTGAGAACAAAGCTTTATACATATATATACTCTAAAACAACCCCGACTTCCACTATATAAAAAAACTAATGTGTCTATATATCTATACATAGATAAATACATACATTCATAAATGCATTATGTAGTTAGTCTGTATGGCAATACATGTTTGTATATCGTACCTTACATACATAAATATATAAATGTATGTCGATGACTGTTAATGGCATAATACTCGAATATATATACAAGCAAACACACACACACTCTCACACACATGCATAAATCAATTAGTAGCGATTATAATTAATTTGTTTTAGATTTTTGTTTTCGATACTTATCGATATGTTGACTTGAAAGCAATTCTCCTCCATAAACAATATGTGATGTGTACTATTTGATTTGAAATTTGCAACTACAATTACGGGTAAAAAAAGCAACAACACGAAAAAAAAAACAAGAGAAAAATATATATGAAAAATAAATAACGTCAAGTACTCACATACATGCATATACATACATACTATAGGGACACTTACACACAGACTGTTTAAACTTCAAAGAAATTAAAGATAGAAACATTAAAAGATAATTAAAAATATATATAAATAGATTTGAACTCTTGTTGTTGCATGCATTTGATTCTCGATTACTTTTCAGCAGTCAACAAATCTTGTACTGTTATCGATATTAATCGATCGAAAAAATAGCTTTGATCCAGAGGTTCGTTTGTTAGTAAGGGTTCTCTGGTTTGTAATTTTTTTTGTTCGATTTTGTCATTTTTTTTGTCAATCCAATGTCTTAGTAGCTTTGTATATATGTATGTATGAGTGTAACGGTAAACGAAAATATATAAACATAGTATTTTTATATGTACTTAACAGTTTTTTACTTAAAAAATCTTTTGCATGAAGTGTACACAATAAACCCAAATCAATTCAATATCGATACAGCCATTTTGCGTATTTGTATAAAACTAGCGATAAATAAATTTATCAAATTGTTTACAGCGAAATATTTAAATACATACACCAAAAATAAATCACAATTACAAACCAATAGCACAGTTACAATTTTGAAATCATTCACCTTTCACCCCCCCTCACAGAAAATAAACATTTTCCCAAAAACAACCGATAAAAAAGAAACATAGCTACTTGATAACGCTCTCAAACTAACGGATATGTTAAATTACCAAACGAGTATTAATAGCTTAAAATATGCATATAGTCTCTGTATAAAAATCTTCTACTATTTACAAAACAAACAAAAACATTGGTAATCCATTTCGAATATGTGCAGTCACGTTCCAAGCTTCGAATTCGATACAAATTCTCTTTTGGCAATCCTTCTTCACAAGTTCTTTTGTTTACAATTATCTATCGATAACCGAAGTGAAAATCGCGACTGTCTTATACCTATATATATTTATATATATACAAATAGTTATTGTTAGTAAATCAAATAAGAAAACTGGAAACGCTTGTTGTGGTAATTAAGAAATAAAAACAAAACAAAACAAAAATCAACAAAAAACACAAAAAATATATAGTATATATAAAATAAATATCTTTTATGATAATCTACATAATAGACACATTAACTTGGTACACTGTAAAGAAAAAACAAAACCAATATGAAAAACCTTGAAAAAAAAAACAAAACTAAAGCACAACCTTATTATAAATAGTACTTAAAAAAAATAATATGTGAAATATAAATAAATTAATGTTTATAACAATAACAAATGGCATAAGCGATTTTAACTGTTTCTTGCATAAGCTAACGAATTACGAATACCAAATACTTACAATTAAATCGATATATAAATATATATAAATGAGTATTTATAAACGTATTTAGATGCATAATACCAAAAAGAAACCACAAAAAATATATATATATGATTCATTTCACAATCGAGAACAAGTACGTATGTATTTCTCGAAAGGTGTGTACATACATATATTATTAATTATTACTGTCGACGAACCTATTCTGAGCAAATCAACTGAAATGCGAAATAAATCTACATAAAAACTGAAAGCTAACATTTAATAAGGGTATTGTTGAAAAGGTTAAGAAATAGCTGGGAACGAATAGAGATATGAAAAGAACAGTCCTGCTCGAACTGCAGAGAGCGATCGTAACCTTTCACAAGTTCACAAATTCCACTTGTTCCAATGGCAGTAAGGCTGGAACTTTGCGCGTCTCTACATCGCTGGCAGTTTATCGTCCCTTTATTTATTAAATTAAAATTGATCGCCCTATATTAATAGTCAAATTGTGTTTACATTACGCACTGGACATACGCAAAGTATTTATAACATTATAGAATCGCCGTGCAATTGCTTTTTCAAGTGTTTTTAGGCAAATGAAAATTGAGAAACGCGCGCCATTTTAGTTGCTGCCTTGCCGGGTCGCGAAAAAATTAAAGAGAGAGGATAACGGCGCTTCTACGAGTGTGTTGTTGTTGCGCTTAGAGCGCTGAAAATCAACATAATAAGCGAAGCAGTATTTACATTACTTTATTTTTATTATTTTTTCTTGTGTGTTAAATGCAGTGAAAATAAAATAAAAAATGTACATACATATATAAAAAAGAAAGATGAAATGCATCTCATTTAATTATTGTTGTGTGTGGGTGTGAGATGTTTATTTTTGTGAGAGTGCTCATTGGAAAAAAGAGAGAGAGAGAGAGAGTGAGAGCACTTGCATTAAACTGTATTTGTGTTGTTGCTGCTGCCGGTGAGTGCATTCTGCATATTCTATATTATATTGATCACCCTGTTAATAAATCACACTGTTACTGTAATTGGATTGGATACAGTTATAGAAATAATTTTAAATGCTGCAACTTTTAACTTTTCAATACTCTTTCAAAAGACAAGTATATTGCTTATTTTAAACTTTTCAAATGTTTTCATGGTCGAAATCTCTAAGAATTTTTTTCTGAATTTCTCTAAACCATTTTTATAAATGGTGAAATTATAAATATATGTAGCTAAGACGACTCAATAAACGATATACAATTGCCACACTCACATTTAAAGTGCTTTATATCAGTGTTGCCAGGTTAGCTTATTTCAGGCTAGATCTAGCATATTTAAAAACGGAATAGCTTATAAAATTGCAAATACTTAAGCTATAATCTAGCATTTTTAAAATTGATATATGTAGCATATTCTAGCATTAAATTATATTCGTGACTTGAAAGAAATATATCATAAATTTAAATTGTTCCAAAGCTTAAACATCGGAGCTTGTTCATATAAAACCGATTGTAACGTAAACGTAACGTAAAGACTTAAACGTAATAAATAAGAATTTGAATTGGTATTCTAGTCGATAGTGTCATCGATATGTGGGCTGATGCATGCGCAATTTTTTCAATTTGTACCGGGAACTTTGCCTGGTAAATCATTCGAAAACAGCATAACAGCATTGCGACTTTTAAAGTCCATCGAGCCTTATCTTTTTCTTTAACGTTTATGTCAATTCTCCGCTATTGTTTTCGAAAAAAATTATAACATTATGTAACAAGTTCTAGTCCGAGGCAAGGCATAGTAAGTATGCCTTGGTCCGAGGCATTTGTCTGGGTTAGGTATGGGTTACAATTACAGCCCCAAACGTAAGTAAATGTTTCGAAGCAAACACATGATAGTCTTATTGAAGGATAATAAAGTAATTAACTAGCGCCTCCCCTGACCAGAAGGTATGGTGAGGGGGAAATGGCGAGGAAGGGTAAGGGGGAAGGTGGGAAGGTAGGGTGAGGGGGGTGGGTGAAGGAGGGAGGGCAGGAGATAAGAAGCACGCTCGATAACTGCTCTTGATAACTTCACTTGGGCAGAGCAACTACTGCTGAACACAGCCAATGGTCCAAGGGGCACGTGTCTGGCTTAGATATGAGTAACAACCTAAACCAGTTGGGAATTACAAGCCCAAACATAAGTAAACGTTTCGAAGCAAACACATTATAGTCTTATTGAAGGATAATAAAGTAATTTAAAAGCGCCTCCCCAGAACTGAAGGTAGTGGGAGGGGGGAGGGTGAGAGGGGGAGGGCAGGTGGTAAGAAATACGATCGGCAACTATCATTAGATCGCTGCTCTTGATAACTTAAGTTGGGAATTGCAACTACTACTGAACCCAGCCAATGGTGCGAAGCGTTTACAACATAAACCAGTTGGGAATTACAAGCATTTTTTTTTTTCTAGCATTTGGATATAGCTTACCTTTTTGCAAGAAGTGAAAGACACGCACACATACAAATTATTTACCGTTCTTGGTTGCCGCTGGCCTGCCGCTTGTCGTACACTTGACGGGCCGCTGAGTGCAAGTGCAACTGAAACAAAAACGCTATCGCGCTCCCTCGCACTCATTGCACAGTTTATTTCTGAGAGCGGAACTCTGAGACGAAATAACTCTAAACCCTTTTCTTAACAATTGCAATATCTTGACTGAATCCAATTGCAGGGTTCTGGTTTCTGACTTCGTTGTATAGAAAATTCGTTATACGGAAGTTCGTTATATTGAAGTTCGACTGTATTAGCTCACATTTTACTCAAGTTAAAGATGCATCAAATATTTTTGTTTAGCTTGTCTTCATTTTTATCGAACCTGCTAACATTTCTTCCTTGTTATTTTTAAGTGCAAACAGTTAACTTGCTTAAGTTAGTGGCTTTTACTCATTGAGTTAATGCACAAAGTCTTTCTCGCTCTGGCGCTGGCTCATGCCCACACCTGTATCGACCAATTAGATGCCAACTATCTGTCAACTGTTTTTTCGACTAACAAAAACGCGTTCAAATTAAAATTTCAAGTTGTCCGAGCTGAGACGGACGATCAATTAACACTCGGTTAGCCATAAAGTCGACTGCTGACGGCTGACGTTTTGGTGCTGCCAACCTGTTTGTTTACTTAACGCCTCGTTAACGCGCCGAAATCAATTAATGGCGACAGCAACAACAACTCAAATGAAATCCCAAACTCCGATCAAATCGAATAAATGAATGCCAAAAACTGAACTGAGTCGAAGCAAAAAACAAAAAGAAAAATAAAATTTTGCATGTTCACAAAACACAATATACTAGCTTTGGCTACCTAACACCGATTTCTCACTTGAATGCTGTTGGCCAGTTGCCATTCACCTCTTGTCCATCTCCCCCACATGCTTCCCCTCCCCCTTCACTTAAGGCATCTGTGTTTCGAGTGTGAAAATTGTTCGTTTTGGCATCGATTTCAATTTCGCATGCATTTGGTGCGTTTGAGGAAAAGGCCGATTGGCCAAACAAATGCACTTGAAAAAATTGACTGCTAAGTGAAATGAATTAAAGAAAGAAAAAAACGTTTTTTGCAAACAATAAATTCGCTTCTTTCAGTATATGTATGTTTATTGTTCTCAGTGCATTTGCGTATTAACTGGCAACTGGCAAATGGCAAATGGCAACTGGCATTGGCAATGGGCTAGCTTGGCTGACTTGACTATATGGATACTAGTGGCTCTGGCTATGGCTATGGCTATGGATCTGGTGTTAAATATTTGAAAGCAACTTCGTTGCAGTTGTCACTCACGAATCGTTGTTGTTGTTGTTGTTATTGTTACTGAGAGCACAACAGAAGCTCATTTTGTTGTCATGTCGAGGTGTCATGTTGCAATGTTCCAGCTGCCGGTTGCCGCTGCTCCGGTTTCTTCGGCTGCTGCTGCTGCTTCGGCTGCTGATTTGCCAGTTAGCCAAGTTTCCAGTTGCTATTTGCTAGTTTTATTTCTTTCTGGCTAAGGAGTGAAAATGCCAAAAAGCTTTGGCATGAAATTCGTTAACGGTAAACGTTGACACTCTCATATCAAGATGTGTGTCTGTCCGTCCGCACAATGCTGCAGCACAATGTCGCCGATGTAGCACATGTAAATCTGTGACCTTTCTCCATACCACCCGTCTCCCCCTCCTTCTCTTCACAACACTACAAATTAGCAATACTATTCGATTTGCATATGGCCAACTATTCAAAATCAAATGCACTGATTAGGTCGCATTAGGTCGCAATTAAATGAAGCTAGGCTCAGTCGACAAAATCAAAGTATCTGCAAACATACTTATACATATGTGTGTGTGTTTTTCCCCATTATGCGAGGGCTGCTTTGTAAGTTTATAACATAAGTTTTGTGTTGTCTTAGTTGTGATCTTTGAGCTGTTTGAATAGAAAAAGCATCAAGCTTAAAAGTGAGAATAATTCAAAGATCAAAAATCATTTATGCGAACAAAAAACAATTAAAAATCCTAGCTAAAATTCAAACATAAAGAGTTTACAATATTTTCTAGTTGAAAATTTTTCCATATATAAAAGTTTAGAGCACTTTGGGCCACAACTTGCTAGAAAGTATTCAGATGTAATGCCTGTGAAATATTTGATAATTTTTACAAAAAATGTTAAGTTTCATGCAATATGATTTTATAGAATTATAATCAAGTTTCTTAGGGTAAAGTTCTATGTAACAAAGATAGAACTCTCTCTTATAATATATGAAAATACTTTGATAGAAATAAAGCGACCCTCGTTTTCATCCTTTGAGTAAGAAAATGGTATTCGAATATGTGAGTTGATTCGTATATGTATATTCATTTGGTATGCATTTCTCTCTCTCTCGTACACTCGGAGTGGCTTTGGGGCTTGCCTAATTTGATTGCAGAGCTTAGATTTGTGTCTGGCTTTGGGCTTTTTGGACAAACGTGACTAGAGCCTTAACTTGGCTTAGAGAGGCAGAGGAAGAGAGAGAGACTGTCTGTTGGCCTGCAGCGAATATGTATGCAGCCTCCTTTCGATTTGGATGTCTGCTGGCCGCTGCTGCTGGCTGCTTCGTCTCCATCTCCATCTTCTTCTTCTTTCTTCTCTCCCCATCCTTGGCGAATCTCAGTTCGCCACAATTTTCGCTTGTCGTATTTCGCTTTTAATTGGCTACATGACGTGCCAAACTGCGCCTAGGATTGCGCCAAACTAACATGGATTCCACAATGCCAAGACATGGAGTTCAGTCTTCCTTCGCTCCCTCCCCCATCCATTCCTCTCTGCGCCATATTTTGCACTCAATTTCAGTTCAACTGCCATCTGCACGCCCCCTTTACCCCTATGCCAACCCCTTTGTGCAACACCCTCCGCACTGCAAAAGGTGTTGCTGCTGTTTTCAAGCTACGATTTTTTCACTCGTTTGTTTTGTTTGTTAAAGCATTGTTGATATTGTTGTTGCTTGTTATTGTTGTTGTTGTTGTTGTTTGCTGACTACTTCGTTAACGTTGTCATGATTTGATTTAAGCCACTTTTGTTAGCTTCCAGCTTCCCGCTTCCTCCAAACTCCAAAAGCAAATTTTCAGCGTGAAATGTGAGGAATAAAAGTTTTTGTTTTTTTTCTCCTAATCTAACCCCAAACTTGACAAGTTCAACATGATGTGCGAGACGCTTTTCTTTCGATCTTTGACATTGGATTACAGAAACGTAAATTAACAACAATTAACCATTGTTTTAAAGCAAGTTACAGTCAAACTCCCATTTAACGAATCTCAAGGGGGCAAGAAAAAACTTCGTTATAGAGAAAATTCGTTATAGAATGGGTTTTTGACTGAACCAAATTGCAGGGTTCTGGTTTTTGACTTCGTTGTATAGAAAATCTCGTTATACGGAAGTTCGTTATATGGAATATCGATTGTATAATTCTATAGGTTTCTTGTATAGATCTCTTAAACACAGCAAAAAAAGATAAAATTTATAGATTTAAGTCGTATTTTTTGATGAAAATTTGGTGATTAATGGTTTTTAAACAATTCCTTAGTTAATGGATTGTTACAAAGAAATCAAAATATACTTTTAAGAATATTTTCGACGTGCTTAATTGAAATCTAAAGGCTGAATAGGCCTGGCAGCTAAGATTTTCGAGATGTTTCAGTTTTTAAATTTTTTCTAAAATTACTTCAAGTTTTCAACTTTTCCTCTCATCTCAAGTCGATTTTAATCATTTCGCTATTCAAAATCGTTATAAAAATATTCAAAAATTTAATTTTTGATATACGCTTTATCAAATTTGAAGATTTATCGATTTTGTGCAGCAACTTTATTATAACATTTTGTTGTTGATGGCGCGGAATGCTTTCAATTTGTGATTCTCTTTGCAAAAGCTGTCTTCGTCGTCGCCGTCGTCGTCGTCGTGTCTAAAATCAATGCATTTCAAGCTGTCAACAAATTGTCAGCTGCAATCAGTTCTGTGCAAATAGCAATAAAATTGTATTTGATATCATTTCTGTTGACATTTTGGCCAAAAGGATAAAGTTAAATGAGCTTTTCGTTTGATCGATTCTCCCACAGACTGATCCAATTCACAATAGTACACAACCCATTCACACATTGTCTATATTGTGAACACAAAAATGGTAAATGGTGTCGTCGAATTTTGTTTCTGCAAGTTTTTGCTTCTTTGCTTCTTCCCATGGCGACCCACTTTGACCCCACCTCTTTCGTTTAATGAGCCCCAAGCGACCCCAACAACAACAACAACAAAACTGGGCGCACAATTAACCGTTAACCGTTAACTCTTAACTGTTAACAATTCCACCATTAACCATTTAGCCATTATGTGTGGAGCAACATTTTTTTCGCGCTTAATTGCGAATCGGAATCGCTTTCATCGCTGGCATTTCTCTCACCCCCTCTCTTTCACTCATTCTCTATCTCTGTCTTTAAGGAAACTTTTCAATTTCGTTATGCAGCTGACTCTAAAAGGCCGAGGGCTAAAATGCTTTGTTATCTCCAAGTGCACTGAGCGAAATATGTTGGAATCAAGTATGGGATATTCTATAGTTACATTTTCTGAAACTTTTGATCTCAAGCTAAGTGCTTATCTGTGGTTCATAAGCTATTATTTGGCTAAAGAATTATATCGCTGTGTCTTACCGTTTAAGCTGTGCATTGATAGCAGTCAATCAGTCTTTTAGTATTACAAGTTTTATTCATAAACATAGCGAAATTTAGTCTAAATTGAATACAATTTTAGCTTTTAAGGGTATTTAAATGTTGTTTTTTTTAGAGACGTTTGATTATTATAAAAAAAACTGCATTTCTATTAAGTAAATTTATTTTTTTGCCAGTGTTTTACGCAGCTTCCAACTCATCTTTGCAACTGCTGCTTTGGGGCAACTCCATCCATTTGCATTTGCATCTGCATAATCTCCGAAATGAGTTCGTCATGAACAAATCAATTTTCGACCCTCTTTTTGTTCATCCCAAAGACCGTTAAATGTGGCAAAAATGTAAATTTTCCAGCTTATGAGACGGGCAAAAGTAGTTGTTGGTTCCTGCAAGTTCCTGTTGCTGGCAACGGTTGCAACTCCCCCCCTAAAGATTGACCTTTGTCAGTTATTTTTCTGTTGAATGAAAATCTTTTGTTGTTGTTGCTGCTAAGGAGCCCTGGGGGCCAACCAAGTTGGAGCTGGAGAGCAGGTGGAAAGATCATCGGCATCGCCATCGTTTGCAGCATTGCGATTGTTTTTGTTGTTTTGTTGTTTTTTGTGTGGCGTTAATAGTTTTGTTGCTGGTTGCCGGTTGTTGTTGCATATTTTCTGATGATTAAATTGCGATAAATTTTGAGCAAATTGCAATTCGTGTACAACAAATTGCAAAGGCGTTAGGATCGAAGCGCAAGCACACAACAACAAAAGACGAGATCTCTGTCCAGATTTAACTTGTGGGCGTTTGCCTGAGATAGAAAGAGAGTGAGAAAGAGAGGAACTTGGGAAGGATTTGAGTGAAAGCGTAAAACGAAAACGAATTGAATGCACATTTATCAACAATAAATCAAATATATTTGCATGCAACAACAACAATTGACACAAGAGACGAGAACTAACAAAAGAAGAAAAGCAAAGATGAAAGAATTCGAACAGTTTTTACTTTGAAAGCGAATAGAAGTTTATGCAGCGACAGAATATTAAAAGGTTCTGTGGGACTTTATCGCTAATAAAGAATAGAATGTTTCATTTTAGTGTTTAAAAAAGTGTAAAAGTAATCTATTAGTCAATTTTAGCAATTAATTTACTAACAATTAGTTAATGCTCCGCCTTAAGAATCGTTTTCAATTTAATATGTACTTAAATTGGCTTTTGTTTGCACGCATTTTAATTAAACAGTTCACATTTCAATCGAATATTTAATTCTATGTCAAACCCTTGTCCCCATCCCCATTAATTTTTCGCTCTGTGTAGCTGCGTGTTGGTAAAGGAAGGTGGGAAGGAGCGATGGTAAATGGCATGCGATTGAAATTGAATGGTTTAAATGGTCATTTCAATGGCTGCAATTTAACAAGCCATAATTAGTTGATTGTTGTATTGTACATATACTAAATAAACAAACAGCAGCAGCAGCACCAGCGGCAGCAGCAGCAACAACAACGAGTTTGTTATAGCCGACAACTGACAATTGACATTTGCATAGAGAGGCAGGCCGCGATGTCGGTTAAATTGAAAGGATTCCCCAGACCACGATTCAACTTCACCACGGTGCTCATCGTTGTTGTTCTTGTTGTTGCCTGTTAATACATAAATAAGCAGGCGTTACAAACTGTTCACACACACACACACATACACATACAGTACGTAGCCATCACACACATGTCCATGTCACATCGCCGCTTTGCTCAGCGCCGCTCCTCTGCTTGCTGCGCTCTTAAGCTTTCGGTCTTGTCCGCCATATTGTGTCTGCCGCTCTCTCTCTTTCTCTCTCTCGACCGCAGGCACCGTTATTGTTGTTGTTGTTGTTATTGCTGCTGCTGGTTCCGTGCTATTTATTAACCTTTTATTTAATGCTATTTGCTTAGATATTGCTAGCTTCCAGCAACAACAACAACAACAACAAGAACAAAAGACAACAAAACTGATGACAGGCCATCGCCTTGCAATTACCCTTACCAACAGTTGGGCTATCAACCAAAGTCAGCATGTTAGGGCAGGGTGGGCAGGGGGCTACAAACTTGGCCAACTCGCTCTCGTATGTAATTAGGTGATTGTCTGTTCGGTTCAAATGTCGCGTTTTATTTGTTTGTTTGTTTGTTTTGCCATTTGCGTGTGCAACTCTGAGTTGCTTTCTTTGTATATCAACGCGGCGTTTACATATGCGCATATACAGTCAAGCTTGCCAACAGTGAACCCAAATAGAAAGATTACATATAACTTTATATTGCTCAAAATGAAATTAGATCTTTTTCTTTAAGTATCACCATTTTTCCGAAAAAGTTCACTATAGGCAAGTGTGACTGTTTGTGTACACCTTTACAAAGTGTTCTAGTTGTTCGCTATGGACTTCTCCTGGTTGGAAATGGAGCGGTTGGCTATAACGTTAAGGCGGAGCGCCAACTTCGCAACTAATGATAGTTGATTGTTGGCTCTTGATTGAACGCCATACGAACACATCTGTGAATATGAATGAATGAATGTGCCAAATGAATGCATTCACACACTCATCACTTACTCATGGCTTACATCTATCTCTCTATCCGTAAGAGCTATCATTATCAGCAACAACCGACAAATTGTGAATACAATTTATCCCACTCTTCAATTAATTTGTTAGCTATAACAAACAGATTAGTTAATAATAATAACATTAGTAAATTCATAAGAAAGCTTTTACAACTGTTAAAAATTCTTCTTCTCTTAATATATTATTGAACTGCTTTTTATGAACACTCGTTGAATTTAGTTGACATTTACGTTACTTGTTAGATGTTCCCGTTTTTATACCCTTAACCCATAAAATGGGTAAATAAGGGTATAATGGTTTTGTGCAAAAGTATGTAACAGGCAGAAGGAAGCATCTCCGACCGTATAAAGTATATATATTCTTGATCAGCATCAACAGCCGAGACGATATAGCCATGTCCGTCTGTCCGTCTGTCTGTCCGTCTGTCCGTCTGTCCGTCTGTATGAACGCGTGGATCTCAGAGACTACAAGAGCTAGAGACTTCTGATTTTGTATTTAAGTTCTCCTATACCATGAGCAGAACAAGTTTGCTTCAAATTATCGATAACTATTCTGGTTTCCGATATACACATAATATCGATAACAATAAAATATCGAATTTGGAAAATCTAAAAATGAGGGTTTAAGTAATGGATAATGATAGAACTTTTCTGAAAATTTCGTCCAAATCGGTTGAGAAACACCGGAGATATTGAACTTAATCGATGGAAGCTAAGCCAGTATACCAAAGTCTTATATAAATTAAATATATTAATTGCAACTGGGTTCAGGGTATCTTCTAGTCGGGCTCTCCCGACTAGAGCCTTCTTACTTGTTGTATTTAATTACGTGTTACGTTGTCCAATCAGATACAATTTCAATACGAATCCATTTGCATGGCAAGTGGAAAAAAATCGTTTAGCTGTCAATTAAAAATACAATTTCCACATAGCTGTTTATTGATTTTATAAACCCCCCCACACAACACAACCTTACCCTAACCGTACCCCAATCCACCACGCACAACACTCAACTGTCGACAAGTGTAACGAAAATGCGCAACTTGAAGCGAGTTGAGTTTTGGGTTAACTGTTTGTTGAAGGTGATGGAGAAAGAGAGGGCAGCACTCAACGGCTTTCATCATGTGTTAATTGCAATTAGAGCAGCACGCAGCCATATTTGTTATACATACGTGTGTGTGTATGTGTGTATATATGTTATTCGAATATCAAATATATGTATTTTGTTGTTTGACTGTCAATGCGACGGGCAAACATAAATTGAGACAAATGGTTGGCCGCATGACAAGAAAATCACATCAAAAGCAAAAGCTAATCAAATTGGGAATATGTTGTGCAATGTTTGACGACACAAATTATTAATTTGCGCAACTGTTGTAGCCATTTTGTGAACTGATTTATGACATAGTCAATGTCCATTGTTTGC
>JARNME010000404.1:80864874-81001845 GCA_030179655.1 Scaptomyza flava | reverse complement strand
GACATTAGACAAACAACAATAACAACAAACGACGACGACAACAATCGCGACAGTCGCAATAATAAATGCTACGATTCGATTAAAAGATCAGCCCCAACAAACGACAAAGAGTTCGGCGAGAGAAGAGAGCCAGATTGACAATGGCTGTAAGTGTGAGCGAGCAAAAGCATGCCAAGTCACTCCAAGTCGAATTTCGAAGTCGGGCTTCGCTCTCTTATGTTGTGCTCGTTTGTAAGCAACATACATTTTTGCGCGTCAGCAGCGACGACAGGCAGCAAAAAATGAAAAGGTTTCGCTCTATCTCACTCCTGTTACCCCACCTCTCTCAGTGTGATTTGGAGACTCGTTGACTGCGCTGCGCTTTGTTTAAATAAAAGCCTCTTTAAGTTTATCTATTTGGGCGCATCTAAATTGTGTGTGTGTGTGTGTGTGTGTGTGTGTGGGGAGAAAAAGACCCGCGTCTACTTGCGATTATGCTATTTGCTGCTGTTGTTGTTGTTGCTGCTGTAGTTGATGATGTTGAGGCTGTTGCGACTGCGCAGTCGTCGGCGGCGGCGTTGGCAGCATTTGCTTTTGTAATGTTTTGCCGGCGTGCGCTTTGACGTTGTTGTTCTTGTTATTGTCGTTACTTATTGCTTGCGTTGTACGCTTCATGTTTTGATTGTATTTATTTTAGTTTGAGTAACTTTACTGTTGTTGTTGGCGTTGTTTGTACTGGCTGCTGCCGTCCATTTCTGATGAAGATTTTCTGCGCGATTAACTGGCGAGATCGCCTTACGCGCTTGTGCTATATCTCTCCTCGTTCCTCTCTCTCGAACTCTTCTACTCTGCACGCGGCATCTTTTAAGTGAAAAGCGTTTCGTGCGCAGCTTTAATCATGTTATTCTCCTTCTCTTTCTCTCTCTCTGTCTGTCTCTCTATCTTTTCATGGAACGAACAAGCATTAAGGTTGAAAAGATGAAACGGTGCGGGCAGAGCGTAATGGACCACATAATGGATGAGTGGGTGAAGGGAGGGGTGTGGAGGCAAGGGGTTTGAATTTCGCATTTGAGCAATTGCGTTTAATTTTATTCATAATTCGTGTCTAGGGTTGCTCAACCGCTTTTAATCGCTGTATAATTGTTGTGCTTGTGTGTGTGTGTGTGTGTACTGCCAGCTGAAATTAAGCTTGATTAATTTGTTGGTTGCGTTATCGACGCGTCGGCATCTCGGGTAGACAGAGACGGAGAGCAGGGCCACGACCTGCGAGGAGCATGAAGCCGGAGAAGGGGGGTAGGTTCTAAAGGTGGGCAACAAAGTTATTAAACTAGATTGGGTGCGCAATTGGGGCGTGGCAGACAGAAAAAGAGAGAGAGAGAAAGAATGAGAGATATCGACATATATAATAAAGCGTGGACAGCTTTCGATAAGGCAAAGAAAAACCAGTAAGAATCACAATAAAACAAGACTAGAAGAGACCCTATATTATTTTAGAGATCACATTTCATTCTTGAATTTTTGAAACAATGTAAATTTATATTCTATAAGAAAGCGAAAGCTTTAAATTTGATGTTTTTGGCTATCGGTTGTCGATTTTTATCGAATTAATCTATTCGGCCGGTTTCAAACTTATCCTCCACCTAAACACCCGCTCATCTACAAAAATAAAAAAAGCTCTACAGGGTATACAAAATTCCATTGGAATTTCTATTTTTTATGGCCAACGGATGCTGTCCGTAGAGCTAAAAGCAACGTTTTTAATGGGCCATTTTGGTAAGATTAATGCAGATAAGATAAATTGTTGCTTATTAATTAGCTAGCGAGAAATTCATAGCAGTAAGTAATTAAAGTCGTAATTAAGGATTTATTTGCACTTGAAAATGTATTCAAGCTAATTTTAATTTACTAAACATAACCTCAACAAGGGAAGCACACATGCAAGCATATGCTGTGGCCCAATTAGACAGGCTCACACACACACACAAACACATATACATAGATGAAAAAAGGCATCAAAAACAATTATGAAATCACAGCAGATGTTGTTGTTGGGTACGCAAAATTGTTGTGGTGGTGATTTATAAAGCGCTGGACTAAAAACAGCAAACAGCATCAACAAAAGCAACAACAATGACATCAAAAAGCGCAACAAACACACAAAAAAAAAACTGTTGTTTTATTTGTATTGAAAGAAGGCGAAAAACGAGGGACAAACAAGAACAGCAAGCATGTGTTACACACACACACATACGCACACACATACGCAGCTAAATAAAAAAGAGGATGGAGGATGCTTTGGTGTGTAAAAAGGACTGCAGATGCGCAGCCACAAGCCTCAGAAACTTATGTACGTTTTGGAGATTTACGACTTAAATGCTGCAGCGCATAATCAAAAAGACAAGGCGCAGATGGAGCTGAAGCTGTGGAATAGGAGCAGGAGTAGGAGCAGGCAGCAGCAACGCTGGCCGTGCACTTAATTAACAAATATACAAACACTTAACATAACCTCAACTGACAGCCAACACACCAGAGAGGCGTTCAGAAGGCAAAAGGTGCTGTGCGAGCGAGACAACGCTAGTGCGCTCTATAAAAATGCCTCACACCCTTCAACACAAATACACTGCGAAAGCTAACTCGACGCTCATTGGATGTTCGAAATGTTGGGAGAGCAGCGAAAAAGAGAGAGCGCATTAACTGTTTGTGTGAGTGTGTGTTTTGGTTCTTATTGCCGTTCCGGTTTTCGTTTGACCGAACTGGCTGCTGCTCCGCTCTTGCGCTCAGTTGCGCCGTCTCGTTTAGTTGGAAGTTCGCGGGAGCTTCAGTTGGTTCAGCTGACTGGCAGAGCGCACGTAACGGAAAACCGGGTCGAGAGATTTTTATTGCCTTTTTGTAGCTTAATAGCCCTTATCTTTGGATTATATACTATACTAAAACAAAACAGAGCGCAGCGTGTGAGTGTGTGGCTATATATATTGAAGCGCCATCTATCGGCAAAAACGAAACGAAAGTGTTATTGCAGTGCTTGTCAAGTGAACAACAAAAATTGTGAATTGTAATTAGCGAAAAAATAAAATAAAAAATAAGAAGCGTCAAAATGCCGACGGCTTTACAGCCGCTTGTTTAACCACAACACAAAGAAAAACGGGCTACACTTATGTCCACGCTGGCCAGCAGTCGCCGCCATCCAACGCTGAATCTCAATCTTAATCTGAATCTAACACAAAAGCGAACCAGCGATAATCAGACGGATCTGCAGCAGCAGCAGTCGCAGCAGCCGCTGGGATCAATGCATCCCGATTGCTTGCCACTGCCGCTGCCCTTGGCTCCACCGGGAGCACCAGGCAGTCTTGGCAGCAGTCCGCAGCTCCAAAAGGCCTTGGATGATGGCGATGATGGAGAGAATTCGGCATGTGAAGAGCAGCATATGGTTAACATATTGGATGATGATCAGGATGAGGAGGCGGAGGAGCTGGGTGAGGAGGAGCAGGATGAGGATATGGAGGAATGTGATGATGCCGCAAGTTGTTGCAGTGAAAATAGCGTCTTAAGCGTCGGCCAAGAGCAATCTCAGGTTGCAGCTGCTCAGGCGAGGCAAAGATTGCTAATGAGCCAACTTTATAGACCGTCGGCATTTAGTAGCGTTGCCTCCCAAGTGCAGGACGATCCCGGTGGTGGCGGCGGTGGTGGTGTTTGTGGTGGGGATGCCACATCACCACAAATGATGGCACCCGCCAGTTTTCAAGAGGAATTCCTGCGCAAATCTCAACTCTATGCCGAGGAGCTAATGAAGCAACAGATGCAACTTATGGCTGCCGCTAGGGTTAATGCTCTGACCGCCGCAGTGATGCCGTTGGGTGGCTTGCGTGGTCCCAAGATGACGCAGCAGTTGCAAATGGCGGCGGCTGCAGCAGCTGCGGCCGCAATGAGACCCACAGCCGGACAGGATGCACTTGCTCAATTGACGGCAACAGCTTTAGGCATTGCGCCCGCTCATCCCGCTCATTCACATCAGCTGTTGCACATGCCACACAATCCCTACCACCACCACCAGCAACAGCATCAGCAACAACAGCTGCAACAACAAAGCAATCACTTAAACAGCAACAGCAACAGCAACAACAATAACAATAATCATAATCTTAATAACAATGATAATCTGCATGAAAGAGCTTTAAAATTTAGCATTGATAATATATTGAAAGCAGATTTTGGTTCACGGCTGCAGCAACGTTTGGCGGCAAGTGGCGCCGCGGCTGCTGCTGCTGCGGCCGCTGCTGCCACACACCTAAAAGCGCCAAGAAAAGCTCATAAGCCCTTGAATCTTGCCCCACGATCACCTCAAGCTTCAGCTGCTGGCATCCAGTTGCAGTTGCAAACACAAACGCAACCAAGTCTAAGTTTCTCCAGCACTTTGGCAAATATCTGCAGCAATAGCAACGATTCCAATAGCACTGCAACAAGCAGCAGCACCAATAACAACAACAACAACAGCAATAATAGTTCCGCTGCTGTGGATTTAATCAAATCAACATCGCCAGGAGCTGCAAGTAAAACCAATGATGATGGAACAACAACAACGGGAACGGGAACAACAACTAGTTCATCGACGACAAGTTCGACGCCAATTGTTTGGCCAGCTTGGGTTTATTGCACCCGCTACAGTGATCGTCCCAGTTCAGGTGAGCTAAACGGAAAAGTAGAAGAGAATATAAGATGAGAGCGATGTGTGGGTGTGAGTGTGTTTCGAAGTTCGAAACTACAAAAGCAATGCATTTGAATTTGCCTAAGGGGAAATTATAAGTTCAATTTTGATCTGGCAACGCCTACGTACATAGTTGTAGTTAGAAGAGAGGCGCGCCGTTACTTATAAAGTTCAGCAAGTATTTATTCTTTCTCAAGTGTTGTTAGATGAGAGGCAGACCGTTACTTACTTACATGGCTCTCTCGCTATGGCAAAAAAAAAAATACAAAAATATTCTAAAATGAAAAACGACAATGTTTTCAAAAATGTAGCTGCAGCTTATACTTTCTACAAGGAATAAAAAAAGTGTCAGACAGTCAGAGTTGGTTAAACAAAAAGTGTTGAATGAGGCTGTGTTGAGAAGTTGTTGACTAGTTTGTAGTGTGTTTGAGTGGTTGAGTGGCTCTTAAAGAGTTGAGCAAACAAACTGGCAACCACAGAGCAACACTTTTCACTCTTCACTCATCCTTTAGACAACGCCGTCAATCTGCAGCTCATTAGTTTAAGCCAAAAAACCACCACCAAACAAAAAGAAGAACAGACACTTATAACCACACACTCACACACACATACACACACACACACACCCTAAAAACTTCCACTTCCCATACTCAACCATTATCCACTTCCACCCAAATTCTATGAAGTGTTTGCTCGAGTGGTTTTTATGTCCTTATGTTCTTGTGTGTAACATAACTTAAGCTCATTATGCGCTCTGACTATCTCTCTCCCGCTCTTTCGCCCTTTCTCTCTTTCTCATGCCACCCTCTGTTTAACAATCATGGCACTCATGAATTTAGTTTATGCCACCGCAGGGAATTTTTGGTAATCGTTTTGCCTAATAATTTGATGTGGCCAACTATCGTAACAAGGGCAAAAAAAAGGGGATTTATTGTGTGGCATTTTCTAGGGTTGCTCTATTCAAGCTCAGAGCTACGGGTAGTTATGCCTTATTAAGCTTGTCAACTTAACACACAGACCACAATTTTCTCAAGTGGGCGTTACAATTTAATATCCTGTAATAATCAGTCATGTTAACATTTAAGATCAACATTAGAATACCAAAAAATATGCAGTTGATTTGAAGTTTTGTGAAATTAGAACATTATTTTAAGAGAATAAGAATACTTCCTCATAAAACTGAACATATTAACCGCCTTTCCTCATTCAATCCAAAACCGAAAACATTTCATTTCCAAACTCCAATCCCAAAAAACCAAATAAAATTAAGTGCATAAATCTATATCATTATTTATTTTGGGTTTGTCGCTTGCTAATTAACTCGAAAACGAAACGATTTTTATTTTTTTGTTATTATTTCGAATCATTTCTTTCAACCTCTCTCTCTCCCTCTCTCTCTCTCTCTCTCTCTCTCGTCCGCTGACTTTTTGAGGTGTGTTTATTGTAAAAAAAAAAAGAAAATGTATTATGCATTTTGTTGTTGTTGTTGTTGTATTGTAAATTTAGCGTGACTTAAACGAGATCTCGATCGCATTTTCTGCATGGCTTCATAATTTGAATGAATGTGGTAGGCGATGGCGTCGAGCTTATAGCTGGTTTATTTTTGTGGGCCCGGTTCGGAGCATTCTTTTTTCAGCTGCAGAAATTTACAGAAAATGATTTACCGTGAGATTTGCACCACAGCAATCAAAACAAACAACCGAAAAAGCAACAAAAAAATGCTTGGTATTAAAATTTAAATGCACACGAAATAATCAAAAAAATCTCATAAATTTAAAGCTTTTGAAAAATTTGCCATTTGCTATGAATATGAACGTAGGAAAAATTATGAAATTTTGTTTATAAAAAAAGGTGTTAATTTGACAAATTAATGCGACATGCTAGCGTGTTTATACATATGTATGTATATTATTGTTGTGGGTTGGATTAACATTTTTCGATAAGTTGCAATTTGATAAACTCGTAAAATGCGAGTATTTTTTATTGTTAGATTGAGACTTTTGAAAAATTGCATGATTCATTAAATGTGACAAGAGAATAAAGGAAAAATATATGTATTATATATATCTTTAAAGCAATCAGAGTTTTTATACTGACTGTAATGATATAATACTAAATACTTATGTGTATAAGGGAAATGTTCGGACACTGTCCTTAAGCTATCGACTTCATCGACTAATTTAAACCGTAATTCGTTTGATTTGGTTTTCTTATGCAATAAAAACCAAAAACTGCATCAAAACTTTGATTTAGCATTTATATCAGTGTATTGGTGGATTTTCCACAAATTCGGGGGGGTGTCCAACTTAGGAACACTCTATGGAAAATCGTGATTTTGACTTAAACGATTTTTAGTCGCAATATTTTTGATTTCAAATAAAAACAAAAAAAAATATTATTTGATTAGTTTTTTGAGTTCCTTAAATAAATATTATTAAAATTTATGTCAAAATTGTATCCCAAAAATTCATAAAAATAAAATATTTGACCAAACCATCAAGCAAATGTTGCACAATAGTCAAAAAGTCTTTAACATTGAGTGGTTTACTGATTTTTGTTAAGTTCTTTAGACTCTTTTATGACTGCAGGCTATGGAAGAGTTGGTCACGTTCCCAGGCCAATTGGTGGTTGATTAGTACATTTGAACTCTGCAGTTATATGCTAGAAATGTGTTGCAAGTAGCTTGCAAATTGTTGCTAGGCGCCACCCATTTAAAAACCATCTATTTGAGAAGAGAGAAGAAGAATGAAAAGAATCAAATTGGCTTTTTAGGTGGCAACCAATTGACGCTAGATCTCTAAATGGACACTTAATAATAATAACTGTTAGTAGCTGGAAGGAATGTAGTTACACTAAGAGAAAAGAATGTTAAACTTGATTGATTCATCTTAGTAACTAAAAGCTGATTTATTTTTAACTAAAACTTATTTTAATTTTATCTATTTTTGTTAAATGCAAACAAACTTTGCTTGATTTTTAACTAAGCTTTTCAACTAAAGAAAACTCAGAAATCATCTTAAATATTACCCCTCGATCTTAACTATAACAAATCTGTGTTAAACGAACAACTTTTCATCATTTCAGAAATGGCAAATAAAAAACAGTTTTTTTTCTTTTGTTTCATCTTTTCTTTTGCATCTGGCAAATCGTTTTTAGTCAATTGTCTAAGCAAATTTTCCATTGAGAAAAATTGCTCAAAAGCGCAAAACTTTCAAAGCTAATTTTCAGCTGCGTTGCGCGGAAAAATTCTTAAGGCAGGGCGGCAGTCAAGGTAAAAGAAGAGCTAGCACCGGGCAGGGGATTGGTAATTGCAGGCCGAGTCAAGTCGAGTCGAGTCGAGTCTCTTTCACTCTGATGGGTAATTGAAATTCGTTTGTTTATGTTGTCATTGTTGTGTTGTTGAGGCAACAGCAACAGCAACAGCAACAGCATCAGCATTAGCCTTAGTCAGAAGTCATTTCTTTTCTTTACTTGTTTGTTGTTGTTGAATGTTGTTTGTTGTTTGATGTTGTTGTTGTTGTTCGTTTGTTTTGTTGGGTCGTTTGTGGGCAGATTGAAAATTACTTAATGGTTCAGTGGCGATCTGCTTGAATACTCTCTCCGTGTATATATAAATATATATAGCTACTGAGGTTGCATACTCAACTAACTGAAGCGAGAGGCTACCGGTTAAATGAGGGAAAAAATGTGAAAATTGGCTAGTGCTTGTGGCCAAGAAGAAGAATAAGAAGAAGGAGTTGGTGCTAACTTAAGAGTTTATCGAATTTGTTAACTGTTTTTGAAGTTGTTGTAAGCAAGTAATTTCTTGTATTTGTTGTTGAAATTCGCTAAGTTGTTGTTAAACACATTAAAATATAATTGTATACTCGTTATTAGTTTGTTAGCTATGACGTATTACTTATTGACGTCAGAAACTAATCAACTTGCAGTAGCATTATGGAAATTTCCAATCTTCATATTTATTTACAATTCATTTGCCATATTTTAGCGAAAAAATTAGCTCGTTTTGTCGTTTCGTTTGGGCGGTGCGTTGATAGCAGTCAGTCAGTTTTTTTTTTTATACGCACAAATACACTCTCATACCTTATTATTAATTTTACGACATATTTATGATGAGCAAGCAACGAAGCAAAAAGTAACAAAAGCAATTTCAAGTGCAAGCAAGGCAAGCAGCAATATATTTGAGTTTTTTGCTCGAAAAATGTATAATTTTGTGGTTTTTAAAATTAATCCAATAATTATAGTCTTCGACTGTCAGAAGTATGTTTTGTACAAACAAATATATTCGGCTCTTCATTTAGTTGAAAGTTTATTCTTTTTGTCTTAAAACAAAAAAACAACTTTTGTTAGTGTTAGTAGAAATATTTGAAGCCCTCGCAAACATATTGAAAAACTTCCCTCAACCTCTTTTAAAAATAGAGCTAAAGTTACACATTACACTCCTCTGGGATTGTCAGCCGGGTCAACCTAACCTAACCTAAACAATAAAGTTCTAAGTCTTTCCAAATTTGAAACCATTTCTAGTTCTTAAAATTGTTTTCCTTTCTTTGGTATAACATTTTCTCTGTAAAAAATCGATGAAAACTTACTTGAAAGTTTATTGATTCTTAGTTAAAAACAGAAAATCACTTTAAAATTGATTTCGCTTATGAATTTGTGGCACACATCAGTTGAAGGGGGACGAACGGGGACCACCCAGCCTGAAGTCAATTTGCGTTTGCAACGTAATAAAACAAAAGCCCGAATACAACAACAACAATCAGTTGGGCCTATAGCATGTTTATGACCCAAATGCATACATAAATATGAATATGAATATATATCACACACACACACGCACACACACATACAAGCACACGAAGCTGTCACGTCACATGATAATCACGATATGGCTGAAAAAAAACTCCTTCGTTTTAGTTCATTTTCTAGTAAAGGGCAAATTGAGCCATTGCTGAAAGAAACTTTAGTTGTTGTTATAGCTGTTGCTGTTGTTGTTGTTGTTGTTAAATGCAAATGTTGCACATTTCCTCGCCAAATGCCTAAAGACCATTCAACATTCAACACCTGCAAGCGGCAAACTTTTACCTTTAAGGCTCGTGAATATTGTAATAAGTATAAAAGAATTTCTTGTTTACGTTATTTCTCCAAGTGTACTTTGGGATTAGAATAAATCTAGTTTCGAGCCAGGCACATAATTGCCATAACATTATTATCCAGAATCAGCTGGCCGATTTATTAAGTGACAAAAATTAATTTCTACTGTTAAGTTATCGCATTAGCTTCAACAGCAACAGCAACTGTTGCCGGCAGCAAACAGCAACTTAGGCAACAACAACAACTGTACCTGGTAGCGCCTTTTAAAGGCACGACTGCAACAACAATCAGATTTAGTTGCACCAGCAGCAGCAGCACCAGCAGCAGCCATGCGCCTCTGCGTACTCGGCAATAAAACTGTCGCAGCATTTGGGTCTGGTCAGCAACAACAGCAACAACAACAACAAGTCGTTCAAAACGAGACCATATCAGCAGCAAAAAACATAAATAAAAAAAAAAAAATGGAAAAAATGTCGTTTAAACTGTGCTGTTGACCGCATTTGGTTAATGCGATCTGTAAATGTTTGTTGCTGTTGTTGTTGTTGTTGGTAGTGTTGCTGCTGCTGTTTTTATTGCAACTGTTTTGTGTGGATATGGCCTGAAATTGTTGTTAATTGAACGCGACTTAAAAAAATAGATACCCATTAACTAATATTAAACAAGCAAAGTATATTATATACCTAGTAATTAGTAATAATAAGTAATAAGTATAAAAGATTTTAGTTAGTGAGAAAAATAATAAAAACCAAGAAATAATATTATTAAAATGGTAAAAAGCTTAAAATATTAATAAATATATTACAATACATTAAGTTTGCTTAACGATAAAATTAGTATTTTTAACATATATTTGTAAGCATAAATGTAAACCTCTGTGAGTAACTGACTGACTGCTATCAACGCACAGGCCAAAAGGCACAACAAAGTGGTCTAACTTTTTCGCCTAAAAATAGCTTATAAATCTTAGACAAATACTTTGATTGGAATTTTCTAAAATGCAACTGCAAATTGGGTGAATTTTGAGTTCAAAGATTACTCTGTGATATATTGCATTCCCCGAACACTGCGAACTTTGCTTTCCATCTATAGCAATTGTATATACGAATTTTCTCAAAGTACCGCCATTAACAGGGTATCTTTTGATTGTCATACAAGCGCAAGCAATTTAATAACGGTCGCTGCTTTCAATTTACCATGTTATCATCATTCGCACAATTTCACACTCAACTCCTCTCCACATGAATGTGGAATGAGGCCCGACAACATACCGGGCGAAATTCCAACGTTGATTACGTTACGTAGCAGACGGTCGGTCCATACGACACACGTAACGAACAACGACAATCGCAAAGCCTACAAAAAAAATATAAGAGAGCTTAAAGACAAAGTAAGCTCAAGGGACACGACCACCCAGCATGTTGAAACCGAGACAAGTTTCCGCATTTTGGGCTTGTCAAATATTCATATATGCCTAAATATATGTATAAAAAATAAATGTTTATAACTTCATTTGTGTTAATTTGAAAACGAGTCACAAAAGCGAAACCCAAAACAAAATCTAAAGAGATTGAAATATTTTTACGGCTTTATGCCGTCAATATTTACAGCTGTCAAAATATTTTCTACAACCAAATGACTTCATTCATCAAACGAATAAAAAAACTTGAAGCTGCCCAAAGTGGGCAGGGCAGGTATTTCATACAAATTCTCTCTCTTATGACAGATACAAATGCGATCAATCTCTCTCGCTCTCTGTGTTTGTTTGGCACGAGGTGTCTAACAGTCAGTCAGTCAGTCAGTTGACTGGCATAAACAAGCATTAAAAGCCCCCACCAGAGCAACATAATAAAAAAGTAAACAAATAATTAAAATAAGCCTCATTATGACGAGGCAGACAGAGAATGCTGCAACAACAACAACAACAACAACAAAACGAATTTATTGAAAACCAATTAAAATTTGATTTGCCAGCCACAATTCATTTGTTTGTGATCTTTTTATAATCGTTTATTTATTATGCCAGTTTCTGTATCTTTTCCTCCATCTGGGCTCAGCGCTCAGTTAAGTTAATATTGCTATGATTTCCAGTTGATTTGTTTGCTTGATTTTACTCATCAGCTAACACACCTTGGGGTTATCCTTGGCTTTATGCCTGCTTTAGCGTTAATTGAGGCACAATAAAATCACACACACTTTTCCTTTTCCTCATCACAGCTGGAAATTGATATTATTTTGTGTCTGCCCGTTGTTGTTGCTATTTTTTTTTTTATTGTTTTGTGATGTGGTTTTCAAATTTGACATGTCGTCTCTGTTCTCTACCGTCGTCTGGGGGCGCTTTGATTATTTAATGCCAGTGAGTGACAAGCGGTCAACTCTTATACGACCCTGTCCCAGGCACGGCAGTCCAGCGGGAGAATTAAAGCAAAAGCAAAGAAACTGAGCGAGCGAGCGAGAGAGAGAGAGTGCGGGATATTCAATGAGATCTGGAATGCTTATACACTTCAAAAAAAATGCAAGAACTCTATAAAAAGTAGAAATAATATTTGTTCTTTTGGCAAACAAACGAAAAATGTTTCCTAGCATAAAAAATCATAAGAACCAAGTCCTTTTCCTTGAGACTTGAAGCTTTCTTTCATTAATTAAGCGAATTATATAGTTTTGAAATCGTTCCATTGATAGATCTTGGGAAATTTCATGGTTAAGGGAATGGCATTCTTAAAGTTAACTCTCCATTATTCGGAGTAATTAACTTTTGATGCATTTATTTATTTATTTTTTGAGTGCACTTTGCATTAACCAACAACCAAAGTCCAAAGCTCTCAATGCTCTTTCTCTCTCTTTTTGATTCTGGCTCTCTCTCTCTCTCTCTCTCCCATGCGTTTGTGTCTGTGTGTGTGGTCAACCGCATTTGTCATGTTTAATTGGGAGACGCGGCGCTCGCTGGGCTTTTTGGTTGTGCCTTTTGGGCGGCTTTGGTTTCACTTTTGCTTTGCATAGCTTCCCCTCCCTACCTCTCTCTCTCCCTTTCCCTCTCTATCACTTGTCAGACATACATTGGCATCGACGTCGGCGTCTTGGTCTTGCTTATTGTTTGTTTATTACTTGTTTTTCGCTTTAATTACTTGTTCGTGTTGATGATCAAACTTTGGATCAGGAGATGCCAAATGGGGGAACTGTGGGTACTTTGCAGCGGCGTGCAGCAGCGTGCAGCGTGCAGCCCGCAGTTAAAAGCGATAGTCACACTTATTGGAAATACTTCTTCTTCGCCTCTTTCATTATGATCATGTGAAATGCATTTTTCAAAGGTTTTCGAGCTGGCCAACTCATAATCTCATAGCTCTCAGCACTGACATTCGAGTATCCCATTCAAATGGCCTATCTCTCTCTGCGTGTGTGTGTGTGTGATTAGTAAGAAAAAAATGAAGTAGAAGCAACAATTTGTTCAACCCACGAAACACAACAAAGTTAAAAAAAAAACGGGCTAAAGCTTAAGTTGTGCTCCATAAAAATAACTGATCCACAAACAGTGTTGCCTTGCCTTGCCTTTCCCATCACGTTTTGAGTGCTGTGTAAATAAACATATTCAGTTTTCCGTTTTTTAGCGTAATTGAGAGATCCTAAGTCTTCTTTACTTCTCGGGAATTGTTACATGGATGAGGCACAACTAAAGATAGAAAAGCAATGCGCGGTGGTAGGGTGAAGGTGAAGGTTGGGCGCCAACCTAAGGTTTCTTTTGATAGTAAAAAGTTTAACTTTTGTTATTAATCTTCGCTTTGCTTCAAAACATTTTTGCCAATTTCGAATATAAGGCAATATGCGCACACCCGGCAAAAGTGTCGAATGTTAAATGATGCAAAAAGTGGCGCTCTAATCGAAAGACATAAAACAAAGCCAAGTCTAAACGGCGTTTATCTCGGACCAAGCCTTAACTAATTGTGATCCAGAAAAAAACAGATAGGAAGAGTGGTAAGAGGGGGGGGGGGGGGGGGGGGCTGTGGAAGGTGCTCATAATGTCAGGTCGCGATAATGCCAAGTCTGATGACTCAAGCAAGCTCAAGAAAGCTGGCTTAAAAGTGTTCCCATAAGGCTATCAGCTATTGTCTCACTCGAATCTATACCATATAGTCATAGAGACTGGCTGGCTGGCTCTTGCCTCTTGTTGCCACATGTGGCACAAGGCTCCAGGCAGCTGCTGGGCGCATAATAAAATTAAGTCAATGCTCAGGCTGCAGGCTTTTTTTGTTTTCTTCTTCTCTTTCGTGTTCTGGCGTTGCACAAAAGCTGCACAAGCCTCTGAACTCTCACACAACTTCAATATATATGTGTATGTGTATATAAATTCGCGCTGTTGTTGTTCCGTTTATGTTGTTGTTGTTGTTGTTGTTGCTGCTGACTGAGACCACCCAAGTTGACAGTGAACACGAACAGCGCTTAAGCAAAGATGTAGTCTCGAGCCTGGACTCCACCAACTTCTCCAACTCGTTGTTGTTCTTGGTTTCGTTCTTGTGTCTCGAGTCCAGCAGAGCCAACGAGGAGCCACTCTAATAAAGTTCGAATGCTTCTTCTTCTTCTTCGTGTTCGTCTCGTCTTCGTCTCGTCAACGTTCCAGTGCATACAAATAAATTTTATTAAGCAGTTAGAAACGAGCATTAATGAAATGCAGTTTTACAGTGGCTCCAGTCAAAGAAGAGAGCGAAAAAGAGGGATGCGATGAGGTGGAGCGGCAGACAACTACTGATCCAGCACACTCAGAGAAATATGTTGCGCACTTTTATGGTCTCACTTACCTTGCATTGCAGAACAAAGTTTTTTAAAATAAATAACTATTTTACCATTATTCAACAAAAATCCATTATATATTTCTCATATATTTTTACTCACATCTTCAAAATTTTATTTCTTTATAACTGTTCTCTAAGTGCAATCGATAACTGCGTATGATAAACTCTCTGTGTTGTTGTTGCTGCTTACTAGATGGGCTTTTGCGAACTGAGAGCGCAGATGAAACGATTGCTCTTTCAACAGTTATTTTCAGTAGTCACAGACAGTCTGAGACAGATGAAAATGAGCGAGAGAGAGAACTAAGAATAGTGCGACTCATTATGCTGTTGTTGCTGCTGTTAATAACAGTGTTGCCAGGTTAGCTTATTTCTGGCTAGATCTAGCATATTTGAAAATGGAATAGCTTATGAAATTTGCAAATAGTTTAATCTATAATCGTGCATTTTCAAAGTTAATATAGCATATCAGATTAAAGTGTATTCATAGACTTAAATTTCAAGCTTGAAAGTTCATTTAAAGCCGATTGTAACGTAAACTTAATCAATATGGTCTTGAATCGGTATTCTAATCGATAGAGTTATCGATATGTGGGCTGATGCATGCGCGATTTTTATACTCGTTAACGAGGGTGGGAGCGTGAGAGGGGGGAGATGGGAATGGCGGGAGGGGGAAGGGGAGTGGAAGGAGGAGGGGGAATGTGGAATGGTGGGAGGGGAAGGGGAGTGTGTGGAGTGGTGGGCAAGGGTGGTGGAGGGGGAGGTAGAGGGGGAAGTGGAGGTGGGGGAGAGGAAATGTGGAATGGCGGGATGGGGAAGGAGGAATGTGGAAGTTTGGGAAGGGAAAGGGGGAGTGGGAGGGGAATGTGGAAGGGGGGAGGGGGAATGGAGGGTGGTGAAAGGGGGAGGGCAGGAGGTAAGAAGCACGATCGATAACTGCTCTTGATAACTTCACTTGGGCAGAGCAACTACTGCTGAACACAGCCAATGGTCCAAGGGGCACGTGTCTGGCTTAGATATGAGTAACAACCTAAACCAGTTGGGAATTACAAGCCCAAACATAAGTAAATGTTTGGAAGCAAACATATTACAGTCTTATTGAAGGATAATAAAGTAGTTTACAAGCGCCTCCCCTGACCAAAAGGTAGGGTGAGGGGGGAGGGAGAGGGCAGGTGGTAAGAAATACGATCGGCAACTATCATTAGATCGCTGCTCTTGATAACTTAATTTGGGCATTGCAACTACTAATTTGTCTGGGTGAGCTATCGTTTACAACATAAACCAGTTGGGAATTACAAGCATTTTTTTCTTGCATTTGGATATAGCTTCTTTTCTAGCATATTTTTAGCTTATTTTTTCCCAGAATCTAGCTTTCGCGAGCGCTCAAAACCTGGCAACACTGCCTGTTATTGTCCCTCGCAAATGATGCTGATGTATTTGTATGATGCATTCGTATGTTTGTCTTTCGCTCGGCTCTCGCGTTTGTCGTGATCGTCGATGGCCATCATTGCGGCTTTATTGCGATTTATGTGCGTAATAATTGTGACAATCACAGCGAACTTTGTCCACTGCTGACATCTGACAATAATCATGATGATGATTATCATGATGATGATGATGATATGAGAAGACTTTATGTGCATTTTTTCTCATTGTAATTAAATTGCATGCCGCGTTTCATCTACAAGTTTCTTTATACGTATAGAGAGAAGACTTTATTGGTTCAAATGAAAGTGAAGTTTAAGTTATAAATGCAATATAAATTGATACAAATTTTGATATAAACATTCACATATGATGGATGAGGCCACCCACTTTTGCGAAGAGTATTTAAATTAGTTATGCAACTTGTGAAAGTTTTGACATTTGATTATTGTGTAAGGATGTACTTAAACTAATCAAAGGTCCTTAGAAAATATATTTTTTTAATGAAGAGCTTTAAGTTTTAAGGTTATTTTCAAATTTTCGAACCTCGAACGACTTACAACAAAGTTATTCTTATAATTCTTCTATGCAATAGTTTGATCTATTAGCTAAGATCTATTATGGCAAAGTCTCGCAAACGAAATGAGCTGAAAAAAAAACTCAATTGGCAGTTACGCCTGCTCTCGTCAGCTCTCCATGAAAAGAACTCTGAGTAGGCCTGAGGCAAAGTTTTTTTTTGTTTGTTGGTCTTGTTTTGCGCACAAAACGGTGTCAAAAAGATTGATGGCTTGGAGTCAAGTCCACAACTTGCAGATACAATAACTTTGAGAGTAGCTCATAGATCGAATTTGAAACTGGCTTAAAGAGAAGAGAGAGAATGATGTGGAAATTGCTCTCATATGAGTGTGCGTATGCGTATGTGTGTGTGTGTGCCACTTAACTTTGGTGTCAGTCAGCTTGGAGCTGGAACTGGATGATGACGACGCTGACGATGACGATGGTGGACCACACATGGAGCAAATGTTGATTGCCGACTTGACTGACACTTTTTGATAAGTTGATTAAAATGTGTTTATTTTTTTTTTCTTCTCTTATTTTTCATGCATTTATACCTCGTTGAGGGGCAGGGGAAGTTGAGAGTGCATTGACATTGAGCTGATTTGATTGAGTGACTGAATGACTAACTGACAGTTCGAGTCGATTTGGCCCTGTGTTTGGCTCGTTTCGCTTTGGCTTCAAGAAAAAAGAAATATTACAACAAAAGCTTTATTGTGGCTCAATTTAAACTAGGCAATACAACAACACTGAGAGAAAATGTATTTTAATGATGTTGTGAATAGAGTTTTTGAAAATCTTAAAGATTTTATGTCTCACTAACTTCCTTATAATATAGATAGGTTTTCACAGCAATTGTAAATACTTCTTATATAAATTAGGTATTTTTTCTAAGTGCATTTTGGAAGTACTTTGTTCCCAGAATCAGAGCAGTGAGCTCAATTAACGCGCACTAAACGCTGCTAGCGATTAAAAAGCATGCCGTCTTCTCTCCTTAAGTGTATCTGTGTATCTTGTCTGTTGTATCTTTTCTTGTGTATCTTCGCTTTTCTAGTTTAAACTGTGCATCCGATAGTCAATTGCTTAATTAGAAACAAATGTTGCATATACATTTATTGCCACTGGTCATTAATATTGATTTTCCATCTCTCTCTCTCTTTGCAGGTAATTGTCGCATTTTGTGGATTTTTTTTTATCGACGAATTTGTTTTAATTTATTTATTTATTTGTTTGCCTTCGACTTGAATTAACAACACATAAACAACAATATAACAAACCCAAATCAATTTCAAATACTATTTGTGTGTAAGTATCTAAGTATCTGAGCAACGAAGTAGTTGTGTATCTTTGTTGTTGCCGCAACAATTCAATTGCCGCATTTTATTTTTAGAGGTTAAATCATTTTGTAGTTTATGCTTATATTTGGTTTTGATTAATTACAATTCACTTCAAGCCTTAATTGGCCAACTCTTTAAATATTTTTAATGCCTATAAAAAGTGTTTTTGTCGTGTTGATGGAAATAAACAACGAGCAATTGCATAAAGCAATCGATATTGAGACAATCAAGTTGCTAAACCACAAAATCGCATTCGAAAAAAAACTGTATATAAAAATAGATATAAAAGTATCGTAAAAATGTGTGTGATGAGTGTTGTATTAAAAAGTATTGAATGTGTCGCTGTGACAGTTGTCCAAAATCTGTTCTAATTGCTGAGGTTGGATTGGGTACAGTAAAGTGTCGCAAAGAAAGAAATAAAGTTTTTGGGCAGATGTTAACCTTTGACTTTTGGAAAAATGCAATCTTCTCGGTTATCTACGATCCAAAAGCTATAATTTCCCTAAGAAAAAAGAACGCTTTGTCCAAAAGTTTGGTCTATGCGTTGATGGCAGTCAGTCAGCGTTTGTATAAAGAGCTTTCTTACGTTGCCTTCTACGTATATTCACTGTACTCAGAAGCAGTTAAACAATGCAAGAACATCTTGCTGACAAGAAACTGATTGTTCAATTAATATCAAGCCGACAAACCAACAGAAAGCAAAAAAACATGCAATTGCAGTTGTTGGATTTAAATCAACAACTTCTCTCTGACAGAGAGAGAGAGAGAGAGACCGAGAGAGAGAGCTTCCCAATCAGAAGAATGTTGCCCATTAACTAGTTGTCCCCAGAGTCAATCGCTTTCGTCTTGTTCAGAAAACATCTGCCTGAGTTGTTGCTGTGTTGAGGCCGCCCAAGGATAAAGGTTCCCTGGAAGTACCATTAACTAGGGGAAACTTACAGCTTCCTGCTGAACGCTTTATTTGCATTTATACATCGTAATCATATTTTTATTATTCGCAGTTAGTTTTTCTACTCTCCTTAACTGTGGTTGAAGCGATTTAAATGATTTAACTGCCTTTGATTAAAACATTTCATATTATCAAGGTAAGGCCGAGGACCCTCTTTTTTTTGTGTCTTGTTTCGGGGATTTAAATAATTGGATATGCGTGTGGTAAACTGGGTTGATAAAGGCCAGAAAGCAAAAGGCAAAAAGACAGCAAGACATTTCGAATCTGACGACTTGTTCAATCTGCATTTTAGTTGACGTTCCGCATCATTTTAGTTGACTTAAACTTGAGTTCAGTTTAGTTTCTTGTCTTTTCCTGTTGGCGCTCCTGACAACTGCCCAAACCTTTCTCATTGACCATCTGCAGTTGGCTCACAAGCAACTTGGCGCCTTTGGAATTCCCTTTCTTCTTTTTTTTTTGTTTTTTTGGGTCGCCTTTGCGGTTTTATTTTTTTGATTTGTGGTTTCTTAATCGAATTTATTTAATATTCTACTATAACTCAACATTTTTAGTGATTTCTTCAGCTCAGATTTGCGGTTTTTCTGAAGTAATTATAGATTAAGTGTGCAGATTCGCTTTGCGGTTAAAAGCAGAGCAGATTTTGCAATTTTGCTTACCAATTACTTTACTTAAGAGTTGTTTATGGTAATTAACAAGGAACAAAGGGGAAATATTTAAACTCAAAACGAGCAGGATGATTTACAAACTTGAATCAAGAATCGGTTAAATAGTTTCTAGTATTTTTACTACTGTTTACTTTTCTACTTCATTGAACAACATATTATTTGAATAATGTGCTTAGCCTTCGATTTATGTCTAAAACATTTAATTTATTTGCTTTGAGTTTGAGATCAACAAATTGCATTAATTAGCTTTGCGTGTTTCGATTTCAATTGACAAACATTTATCAAATACGCAAATTTAAAAAGATTTATTGTTGTTTTAATATCAATAAAACATTTAAGCTTTATATTAAATGCTGAATTTCCTTGACTAATTACAAAACATTTTATGCACAGTAAATCTTATTTTAAGATTTGTTTCGATGATTTCTGGGAACAGAAAATTCAGTCTTAGTATGCGGATTTTGTATAAAACTTTATTATATTTATCATAGGATTAAGTTCCAATTTATATTCAATTTTCATTTTCCCATTCTTTGTTAACATTCTTAACTCAATGTTGTTTTTTTTCACTCTCACTTTGAACTTGAAAATCTCAGAAACATAATTTGAACTCTCATTTATTTGGGTTCAAAGCTTGTTGTAAGTGCTTTTGTATGACAATAAGTTGTTGTTGTTGTTGTTTTTTGTATTAACATGCCACATCGTATAATGTTTATGGCGATTTCACTTTATTTAGTTGCGTTTGCGAATTGAAATGTGACAAGAAAAACGAACAAAATACAAAACATTAACCAAAAAGTATTTTCTTTACTTTTCGTTGTTTGTTTTTGTGTGCAATGTTTTAGGCTTAATGATGTTGTTGCGCGAATGTTTCGTTTGTTGTTGTTGTTGGTTGTTAGTCGTGTGTCGTGAGTGCTGCCGGATCAAAGAAAAAAAAAACAACAAACACAAGATACAAAAGCCAAAGTCGCCATCTCCGTTCCCAAATGCGGCGGTTGAGTTCTTCAGGTGTTTAGGTTGCTGCAGGTGTGCATATACGTATGTATGTATTTGTGTGTGTGTATTAGTGTGTTGTTGTTGTTGTTGCGCTGTCTGTTGGTCTGTTTTGACAAACGCGTTTGTGTTGGCCATGTTTATGCCATTGGAGCAATTATTATTTATTATTGTTGTCTGTCGGCTGCCGTTTGTCAAGGCAGAGGCAGAGGCAGTGGCAGTGGCAGTGGCAAGAGTCTGAAGCCGAGGCAGGTGTTAATTGTCCACGTTGTGAGTTCAACATTTTCACTACACATAATCGTCTTTTAAACTCCTTCTTCTCCCTTCTTCTTTCACATTCAAGGTGCCATCACTCAAAATGCAGCCACATTTTTCTCGCAATTGTAATTGGGCTCGTAATAAATAATGAAAAAAGAAGTATATATATATATATACAAACACTTGCACATGCAGCTTGTTGTTGTTGTTATGAAAAGATGGACGAAGAATGAGTGTTGAGTTTTGTCGCCATAATTGCATTTGTTAATCATTTTTGCACTTATACAATAATAACAATAATTAATTCTAAAGTAGCCTTAAAAATCACTCAATTATTTGTTAAGCATTGAATTGTAGATGATAATTTGTTGTTAGCTTTTGATCTTTATTGGCGGCATCAAAAATGAGGAAATTTGAACTTTTAACATAGCAGCTCTTTTAACAGCGCTGTTAACGAAACAGAGCAAATCATGTTAACTTTAAGGACTAAAAGTGAGAGAGAATGCGTGATTAGTAACGGTGCTCTCGTCGCTCTGCTGTCAGAGCTTTTCAATTGGCGGCCTTGCCAGATAGGTAAAATATATGTAAACAGCGACCTTTAGTTTAAGAAAAAAGTTGCTTCTGTTACTGAAATTGGTTGGAAATTTCTTCTTTATTTATTCCATGCGAACTTAATCTCTTAGTTATGTTTCCCACTTATAAAACACAAACAAAACTAATGCAAAAGCAATACGATAATAAGCCGACTATGTAAACTGTTTAAACATCAGCTAGAAACGGTAATTATGTACACAAGTGTGTGTGTGTGTGTGTGAATTGTGTATTATTTGAATTTGTAATGTTAAATCCATCAGCTGCAAAACGGCGATTCTGACAGTTTTGATGCGAAAAGTCGCTGTTTAAATGGTTTTAATAGCCGACCAGGTGTATTGCGTAGAGCAAAAGATAGAAAAAGAGAGAGAGAGGGGATGTAATGGGGAGGTTGAGTAAATAATAGTCAAAGAAAAAGCAGAAGAAGCGCAAGCAGACAATCGCTGGCATGCCTGCAAACGAGGCACCCAATTGTGCACCAACAACAATGAAAGGAAGAAAGAGACACTCAACAACTATGAGATACCCTATATATATACAAAAAACTGTTTGAAAATTTCAAGGCTTAGTCTTGAATTTATCAGATTATTTAGTTAAATATTTAAGCATGAAACATTCGTTTAAGGATAAGAAAATATTCAATCAAATAGCATTAAAATTATCCATAAATTATGATAATAAAATTCTTTTCTCCAAAAACCTCTAGTTCCTTCCTCCTTTTATCACAAAAATACCCTTTTTAGTTACTTATCGTGTTTAGGGTACTGCAAAAACCAACTTGGATAACGCCAAAAGTTTCTATTAGACGCCAGAGAAAGAGAAAAGAGAGAAAGAGCGATAAAATCAAGCAACTGGAACCAAACGAATCATTGCGCTCCAGTTGGGTCTAGAACATAAAGAATAAAACCCTCAATGCACCCAATTCCCCCACATACTGTTCCTGGTCAAATGATAGTTACTAAATTGTGGGCGTTTAACAAAAAGCTTCGAGGCAAGCATAATAATGAAAAAATTGTCGAGAATTTATTGACATTAACCATTTGAATAGTTGGTAAAGGTTCTCTCTCGCCCTCTCTCTCTCTCTCTTTGTGGTTGGTTTTTGTTGTTGTTTATTTGTATGTGATTACATTCTACCTTAAATAAGTTATTTTTCACTTTCAAGCCCTCTTTTTCTGTTCTGACCAAATGTTTGTCATTAAAAATCCATTAAACCAACCACGCCCGCAACTGTCGTCAAAAGTTTGTGGTTCAATAAGTGGTTCAAGAAGAAGAAGAAGCCGAAGATAGAAACAACAGCTTGGCCCGAAATTATATTATTGCCTGCCTGCCTGCCTGACTAACTAACTTGGCTCGCTGACATGAACTTGCGTCTGAGTCATTCAAAGAAACTCACGAACTTTAGACCACACGCTAGAAAACACTTTCAATATTCAACTTTAACACAATTTTTTACATTGTAAAGCATTAAACAAAAACAAAAATAAAGATCAAGTTAAAGAAACTTATGCCTCTCAGGCCACCCACAATGCCACACGTTGTTGCATCTCTCTCTTCAAAGCAAAAGCCGACAGAGAAAAAAAAGACAGTTGACAAGGGGCTGAGATTTGCTAAAAAATATACTTATGTATATAAATATTTCACAACATTTTGCAAAAATGTGACGCTGAAAATGTCACAAAATGCAGCAAAACACTTAAATCCAAGATCCTAAAGACGGATAGAAACTGAAACTGAAACTCAAACGGCTCAAAAATAAAAGGGGGACGAAAAAAGGGGATAATACTTCATGTGTGATCTTTCACTGTGCTGGGTGAGGGAGGGGGGGCATACTAAGCATATAAATCAAGCAGTTGCATTGCTCCCTTCCCCTAACCCATTCCTCATTAAGCAAAGTCTTCAACTTAAAACTGTAGCAGAATTGTTTGAATTAAAAAAAAAATAAATACAGTTCCATATAACGAACTTCCATATAACGAATTTTCTATACAACGAAGTCAAAATCGGAACCCTGCAATTTGATTCAGTCAAAAAACCCATTCTATATAACGAAATTATCTATAACGAAGTTTTTTCTTGTTCCTTTGAGCTTCGTTACATGGAAGTTCGACTGTATATGTCCTAGAAATATTACCAGAAATTCGTGAAATTTATGCCTCAAAGAAGGTTAGTTTAAGAAACTATAACTAAAGTCAAAGATTATACCAAACGCTTCTTTAGTAATTGATATCAAAAAAGAATCTTCTCTAGGTATTCTACTTCATTGAAACATTATTATTTTTTTAAGAGATTACTGAGACTTTTTGCCTAGCGTAGTATATGGGCAAGGGTTGTAACTGATTCCAATTCTGTAGTCCCGATTCCCGAACTCTCTGTTCTCTAGTTCTCATTTCCCATTCCCCAATTCCTATTATTCTTGTTTGCCACTGTTTTGTGTTATTCCATGCCGCACAAATCAATCGAAATCGATGCCACCACCACCACAACAACAACAACAACCACAACAAAGAACAATAACAACAACAACAACAACAATGCCAATAGCCAGGGCGCCACACAGACTTAATTAAGTCATCAACCAGAAGGCAGGCTAATTGGAGATCTGTGCCGCGATCACAAAACCCAAGCTAAAACACACACACACATACACACTTACCGAGAATATCTCCTGTCTACAGTCTCACATACACACAGACGGTCCTTCTGTCTGTCTGGCCGTCTGGCCGTCTGTCTGTCTGTCCTTCTCATTGAGATCAGTGACCAAAAGACGCACCCGCAACTCTGGATTCGAGCACACAAGAGAACATCATTATGATGAACAGCATACATAATCAAAATGCTCATTATGATGTTGATGCTGACGATGATGATGATGATGATTCAGTACGTCAGCATGGACCACACACAGCCGGACCAATGGTCCATCTTATGACCTAGGAGTTCCCTCTCTCTCTCTCTCTCTCTCTCTACTTTTGTGTGTGAGTCACAAAAGCGAAACCAGCTTGGAGACTTTGTAGAAAGAGAGAGAGAGAGAGAGAGAGAGAGAGCTTGGAAGTTGGCGTCAAAAGTTTTGGCAAATCCACCAACAATGGCAGCAGAGGCAGAGCAGCATCGCGGCAGCGCGACTGAAGCAGAGTAAGGACCACCAAGGAAGTTCGAATGGAGGTTGGAGGCTACATTAGGGGTGGTCCTCGATGCTTTTTTTTACTGTTGTTGTTGTCGCCGTTGTCGTTGTTGCCATTCAGCTACTGCTGGCGGCTGTAAATGAAGGCCGCTAACTACAACAACAAAGATCATCAGAACATTAACAACAACAACAACAATATTAACAACACTGCGCGACACAAAAAAATTAATGTTGTTCATTTTTTTTCTTCTTGTTAAATCTGCTTCTTGTTAGTTTTTGTAAGCAAATTAACAAGATAAACAATTAGAAAAATTACACTGCACGCAAAACATGTAGTTTTTTATAAAGGAAATTCTGAGAAAGTTTGAGGTTAGTTTAATTTGACTTGAAAAAGTTATATTTCCGTTCGAAAATATGTTGGAGTTGAATAAAACAGTATTAATTAAGCAAACAATCTTAATTTTCATTTTTAATTGATTTTGTAGAGGGCAGATCAAATCGATGTTTGTTTATGTAAAAAGAATCTTTTATTATGTTGCAGAAGCTTTTTTGCAATAATAAAATGCAAAATACAAGATTAAGAAGGAAAAAGGAATAAGAGTGCTTGATGTAAGCAAGTAATAAGGAATTAAAAACTAGTTCAAATTGTATACTATACTTTGTTGCGCAGTGTTTGTTCACCTGATGGCGATAGTTGTTGGCGTTGTTGCTTCTGTTTTTTTTTGTTTTTCTTCTGCTTTGTTGTCATTCTCGATTGATTGGGGATTAGCTGCGGCTGCTTACTGTTTTTGTCGCTGCCTTGTTATTGTGTTTTAGTTGTGTTTTAGTTTTTTTTTTTTGCGTGCTCTTTATGTTGTTGATTATTTGCATAATGCCATTTACAGTTGACATTTTTATTAACTGGTGGGCGCCATTGAAACAAGATTACGTTATCGTACAGCCCTTTTCCCCCTCTACACACTTCACAGGGCACAGGGGGCAGAGAGTGGAGAGACGATGGTGGCCGAACTAACCATGCCTGACCACACGCAACCAGCGGCCATAAATATTTACCCTCAATTGTAATTACAAAACACCGATAGGCATCTTGCTCTCACTCGCCACTCTCCGCTGCATACGTTACGTTACGTTGCTTTGCGTTGCGTTGCGTTGCGTCGCTCTCGTCGACTTGTGGGGGTTGCATTCAAAACAATTTGCATTTCAGCAAAGCAATGGGGAATTAAGCAGCAATGCGGGCGCCCTTCATTTGCCCCCGTTGTCCGCCCGCTGGCCGCATATAATTAAGCGCAGCCTTTAAATTGCAAAGCATGCAAAGGGCGCAAGCAACTAGTATGAGCGAGAAAAGTTGCGACGACTGCGTCAGCTAGCAGCAGCTGTGGCAGCAGAAGCAGCTGCACTTGGGTGGTCCTCTCGTTGTCAAAATGTGTGGTCTTTATTAATAACAGCAGAGAGCGACAAGAGGGGGCGCTGTCGCCAATACAAAACGGATGTGCGAGCACTGTGTCCGATCCGAACGTAAAAGCAAGAACAACAACTGCCAACTACTCGTGTAATCTGCAAACTGCTGCTGCTGCTCTCCTCCTAGCGCTCTTCCTTGCTGCGCTTCAAACATGTTGGAGTTGTGACAGAAACATAGTGAGAGAGAAAGAGTGAGAGAGCTTAAGCTTTAACGAAGGCGAAGCGATCAACGTAAATTGACGATTGCTGTTGTTGTTGTTGCTATTTTGCTGTTGTTGGTTTTTGGGGCTGCCGCGGCATTTACGCCTTTGATTTTTTCCGCTCAAATGGGCAGAAGCTGCAAATTAAAACATTTTTATTTTCTTGTAGTTGTTGCTTCCCTTTTTACAGTTGTTACTTGCTTGTTGCTGTCGTTTGTAGTTGTCGTTGTTGTTGTTGTTGCTGGTGTTCGTTTCGCTTCGCTTTGTTTGTTTTTGCGCCTTGATTCTTTGTTTGCTTTGCTGATGACGATCATTTCGCATTAAGTTTAATTTAAGTTGAAATTAGTTCGCTAATGAACTCATCAGTTCAACAATTTTAGCCTTTTGTTTATATGTAGTATCTCTCTGTACGTGTTTAGCACTTGGTATGAGTGTGTGTGTGTGTGTGTGTGTTCTTAGTGTGTACGTGTATACACTAGCCAAAAAGTCGGCATATGCATTCGGCAACAAAGTTGAAGATAATGGCAAATGTTAATGTGTCAATTAACGATGTCAAAAACAAAATATAAAAAACGTTGCTGTGGGTCCTCAACAATTTCGAAAAGAAATGACAGCGTTGCAGATGAAGATTTAAATTTAAATTCGTTGCAAGATCTGAAGAAAATATCATTGTCGACTATGAAATACGCTTTCTAATACGAATTTGCACTAAACGTTAATAAGAACAAGTTTCAGTAAGTTGTATGAAAGTGAGTTCTGTTCCCAGATTTAAATAAGTCAAGCGTAGACGAAAAAAATATGTTTGTACCCAAAATCATTGAAATGTGACAGTGTAAGGAGCTTTCGGCTGCAGCTGCTGCCACTTGACTAAGTGAGACGTCTTCGTCGCAGACCCAGACCCAACAACTAAGAAACGAGACCCGAGCACAAGTGTCGCCTGAGAGAAAGAGTGAGAGTGAGAGAGGAGTAGAATGACGAATGTCGTCTGCTCATATAAATTTCTAGCACGCGTGCAAGTAATTAAGCCCCCAAAAGATGTGACATCATTTTGTGTGTGTGTGTGAGTTTTTTGTCTCTTTTGGCTACACACAGATCAAGAGCAAGAGAGAGTGTGAGAGAGAGTGAGAGAAGGAGCAAGAACAAGAAATGTACATGTGTATCTTGATATCTTATCGTTTATGTTCATCGCGGCGACAGCGGCTTGAGAATTAAATGTAATGCGCACTCCCCGCTTCTCTCTCCTTGCTCATCTCTTTTTGCTTTAAGAATTATGGTTATGACTGTAAGAGAGAAAGAGTTGGGACTACGAGTTGTACGTGGAGAAAGTGTACGTGCGGCATGTGGCAATCATCATTCGAGTTGATCCCAGTTAATGAAATGCTTATAGCCGCCAAAATGACAAAGTTTAAAAGGCAATTGTATTTAAATGAGATCAAATGGAACAAATGGAATGGAACATTTGGATTAAGAGAGAGAGAGAGAGAGCGCGGTGAGTATCGGTGCGCTCTCAGGTAACAGGACTTTATATGTAAATAAGCGATGCCAGACAGTTCAAAATTAAACTTATAATTGAAAGAGAAGTAAAAAGTGACAGCAGATGCAAAAGTTTATACAGTTTAAAGAAGAGTTAAAAAAAAATATATTAAGAGAATAAAGTATAAATGCAAACTAAACTAAATTTTAACTATTGAACGGAACAAATTGATCCAATAAAAAAATGAGATAAATATAAAATTGTTTAAATCCAACTAGCAAATGCTTTCCATCACTTAACTTTATTCAAGCCTCGCTCGCACCGCACATGAACATCATTTTGGATTGATTTATGTGATTGAATATTGCATGGGGGATTTTCCAATTTTCCAATTTTCTCCATGAAAATCGATTGAAACGTGGCCAGTGTTATAAATTGTTGCAAAAAAAAAAAAACTGTGTTACGTTACTTTCTACACGATGTGAACATTCCCAACATATTTTATGGTGCTAATTTCTTTATTCATGGCGCCAATATCAAGCTCCATCTGTTTCTTCTTCTTCTTCTTCTTCTTGTGGAGCTGCATTTTGAGCAATAAAGGTTTTAAATTGATTTTCGCTTTTTGGCCTTAATGAGCTCTAACTGGACTGCCGCCTAGTACATAGTTGTGTGCCACATTGCGCATGCAGCACATGCAACGAATGAAGACAAATTTACTTGCATGCCACAAAGTCCTACCGTTGAGCTTACACATCTCGCTTGCCACAGCATCGATTTTCGATTTAATTGCGTGCATAAATTGTCTTCAATTTCAATAAAAATGTATGTGTTGCAAGTGTGTGTGTGTGTGTGTTGCACAACTGTAGCAAGTATCAATCACTGTGAGAAAACTCAACTTGAATTGAACAAAAAACAGAAAAAAAACAATGTAAAACAAAACCCAAGTTGAGGCAATGAATTAAAATGCTCTCTCTGTTGCTGTTTTGTAATTAATATTCTGTGGCCGTAAGATACTCAGATACAGATACGGATACACACACACACAGATACATTTGTGTGCTTGTGCAGCAAGACACATTCAGCGTGTTAACAAGTTGCAAAAGCAAAACAAGCTACCGCATTTAAACCAAAACATGTCACAACTTTTTAGCCAACAAACTTTGAATAATGAATGAATTCTAAACATGTCTATAATATACTATATATATATATACGTATATATAAAGTATCTAGAACATTATTTGTATCTCGACTGCAGTCATGTTCAACTGACACGATTTGTAATTTATTTGGATTTTCGTTTCAAAGTAATTGAAATGTAATTGCGTTCATTTTATTTGTCTATTGGATCAATTCAAATATTGCGCATACGCAACGTTTGACACAAAGCTAATCAAATGCGTAATTCTATATAGTACATATAATCATACAAGGATTGTCTGTCATGACAAAGCCCAATGAATGGGTGGAAGGGGGTTGATTTGGGGCATTGTACTTAATGGATTACAAATGTGAAATGTGAAGCCCAACAAAAGGCAGCTGACAAATTGTGATGGTGGCATTCAACAAGTTGCACAACGAAAAAAAAGAGAAGATATTTAATTAATTTCGCTGAACGAAACGAAGGGGAAGGAGGGGCAGGAAGTGATATGAGTTAAGTAATGTAGACGTCTGATATTTCGTTTTAGTTCGAGCTCTTCATAAAGGTATAAAGTTTATCAACGATCGACCGCTCTTGTTGCTGACAGACAACGAATTGCCGCCTTTCTACAGACTTATGTTAGTTTACATATAAATGTTACAGAGCGATGCAGTGTTGCACTTAACATCTAGGTATCGATAGTAACTTATTTATAGCCGTCTTTCTTAAGTAAGTTAATTTAATTATTTTATTATAAAAATGTTTGTAGCCTGAACATATTAGTTGGGTAAATAAGCTTCTCTGCAGGCAAAATCAAATCTATTTCAAACTATCGATAAAACACATGTTATCGATAACAACAAATTTGTTATAATATTGTTGAACCTACGTTGAGGTTGCTAAATATTGGAATGAAAAATGTCTTGGAACTTTTTTCTTCTTCAAAAGCAAGTAAAACACAATTAATTTGGAGTTCTAAAGATCTTATAATCAGCATTAATCTAAACAATCATCATTCACAACTGTATTGAAATAGTTTAAGTATTTTTTCTTTCCTGCAATCCCATTCAAAATCGGCAACTAATGACTCACTTTACGGATAATTGCGCATATATACAAAACAACCCCCTTAGACCACCACCCCTCACACATGTTACCCGCCACCACCTAACCCCCCCCCCCCTGGCTTAAGCAAACAACAACAAAACACAAAACTCAATTAGGCCGAAAATGAAAATGTCACCGTCATAATTTTAGCATGAGCCAAATTGGCTCGATTGCAACAACAACATGTAACAACATGCAACAACAACCTGCAATCAGTGGCAGTTGTTGCATGCCACACAAACAACAACATAGCTCAACATTTTATGCATACGAAAAAAAAACAACAAAAACTAAACTCAAATTGGTAGCATAATTAAGAACACGAATTGGCCAAGTTAATAGTAAATACACACACACACACACTTGCATTATTATTTGTAATTGCACTTTTGGCTTGTTGGCAACGCGTCAATCAGTCAACATCATGGCTAAAAGCCGCACGCCGTTTTAACTTTGGCAGACAACTTGACTCCAAATCTGGCCAAGATTGTTGAATTGTTGGCAGTAGCCGCGAGTGTGTGTGTGTTGGCCATTTATGAAATTAAGTTATTTTGCTCTTGGGACCAAGTTGTTGCAGTTGCACTTGCAACAATAGTTTTTTTCTGTTATTGTAAATAAGTTATTAGCCACAAGTTGATAATTTTTTTTTGTCATACATTGTTTTATTGGTCTGGCAACGCCCCTTAAGCTAACCACAAAATGGTGGCAACCCCCCCCCCCCCCCCCCCCCCCCTTCATAACAGAGAGAGAGAGAGCGACAATTGAAAATCATGTTTATCTTTCACGCTAATCATAAGGCCATAAACCCAAAACACTCTCAGCCAATCCTCTCCCCCTTTCAAACCCTCAAAGCAAATAGATTTCGCTTTACATCCTTGCAACCCCCTTTGTGCACCCCCTCAACGGGCAATTTACAACCCTCTGCTGCGTGTGTCGACAAGATAAGCCGGCGTTTCTGGGGACTTTATTTGACTTGAGAACAAAACCAACAAAGCAGCATCTGCAACAACAATATCAGCACGTGGCAACAACAACAACAAGGTTGCAAGAGCACTTAAATAACAACAACAAAGAACATGTGTTAAACGATTTTCAAGGAACAGAGCGTGTTTGATTTGCGGGAATCGAATCCGAGTTTCGTACTGAATTTCAATATTTCCGAACTTTTTTACTTGATTCAAGTTCAATTATGCTTATTTTGAGTATATTTGTTGTTGATTAAAGAGTTTTGAAACTCGTTTGAAGTATTTCGTACTAGATTTGAGTATTTTTATACATACTAGTATGAAATAGTCAAATTTAATGAGTAAAACTTACGATGTTTTTTTAAGCTTTAATTCTCTCTCTCTCTCTAAAGTTATTGTAGTATGTTATCTAATGAGCCTTTGACTAGATAATAGTAAAAACTAATAAGTTTTTTACTATGGAGCCAAAATATAAATTTTTAGTATTTTTCAGTTGAAAGTTTTTGTTTGCGGTTTTTGATTAGAACTTTGGGAATCTATTCAAAATTCAAACTCGATGCGAATCTTTTTTAAGCTATTCTCAAAGTTTTGTACAAAAAGAGAGAAAGAGAGAAAATACATAAAAGAATGTGAATATGGAAATAAAGCAAAAAAGTTGTAAAAGTTATAAAGTAAAAAATCAACAAATCGAAAATTGAGCATCAACGCAGACGATAAAAGAGAGAGAGAGAGAGTGGGAGGGAGAGACACCCGCACACAATCACACATTTACATACAGATACAGCTACATTCTTCCGCCCCAAAGGCAAACAGCACCACCAACCCGCCAACCCGCCAATCCGCCCCCGCCCACGCACTTTGACTCTATCAAAAAGGCAGTGGAAGCTGTCAACTCGAGTTGAATTTAATTAAATCCTTCATGTCGGCGTGTCTGTTAAAAATAGACAAATGACAGATTTTTTATTTTGCTTTGCTTTTCTTTTCTGCTCGATGCAGGGCGGAAAGGATAACACACATAAGAGATGGACAGATAAGGGAGTGGGAGGGGGGGAGGGGGAGGGGAGAGGGAGACAGATAAACTTCAGTTTCGATGACAGTTGAAATTAAAGCAGAGATTACCATTGAAAATTGAATTGAATTCATTTTTTGTTAAATGTTTTTGTTTTTTTTTTTTTATTAACATTCGCGTCGCCTCATCGCTAATTACTTAATTAAAGTCGCAATCGGACTCAAGAGTCCCGCGAATTGAGAAGAAACAAAAACAACAACAACAGAATCGATCGATATTCGAATTGTGTAATTAAAAGTCGCCAAGCGAAAGGAGCGTGAGAATTTTAACAATCAGTTTCGTTTTCAGAGTTCTCAATTTCATACTACAGTCGAAATTCCATATAACGAACCTACGTATAACGAGATTTTCTATACAACGTAGACAGAAACCAGAACCATGCAATTTCGTTCGTTTTCTTGTCCCCTTTAGAATCGTTATATGGATGTTTGACTGTACAAAAAGGGTCGTCGCATTGATGTTCACATCAACTAGCAAAAGCTGCTTGTTTATTTACTTTAAGATGGCTTACCAATACTTGAAAAAGCGAGTCGATCTTTGTAATAAACAGCTGATCTGGTTTCAGATTCTATGTGAGAAATTGTTGGAAATTGTGTTGTAAAGTTGGAGAAAATCCGTTCATAATTACTAACCCTTGATACTGTCTGAGGCTTGATTAAAGTGAAGGGAACTTATTTTGGGAACAGTCTATGAATTGAAGTTAATATTTAATTTACTAAAAGTAATGAAATTTCTGTTTTTTTGTGTTTCGTTAATTTTTTACTAAGCTTTTTTTTCCCATTTTAGGAATCTTTGAAAGTTGTGCAGGGTATGTTGTAGTTGGCGCTCTCCTACCTTATCGTTTATTTAGTATTTATTTTTTGCCATTCACATTGTAAACATGCCTGGCAGTCAGCAGGAAATGGCGCACAAATTGTCAAGAAAGTCCAAACGTAAACGATCCACATTCCCCAAGCCCTAAAGGCACATACATACATTCACATCTCCCTACAATCTTCTATGCGCCACTGGCGCCAGCTGCAGATGCCGCATTCCCACACACATACACACACACACACACACGTACACGAACAGTAGGCAGCTGCTGACGTCATAAAAACTTTGATAACTTAATTAAGAACAACAAACTGTGAAGATCTTTTACTCTCTCCCTCTCTCTGCTCTCTTGCTGGCGGCATCTTCATCTTGATCTTCAATCAAGTTCAGTTATTTTCAAGTCACAGATCCAAAAATTCTCTTTGTTGTTGTATGTCTGTATCTGTGTGTGTATGTGTGTGTTTTATGGTTTTAATTTGGCCAAGAATGCGGTAGGTAAAACTTAACTAAATTAAAAGTGATCGCATCATTTTATCGATAATTTATCAAAAAAAAACCTTAAAACCCAGTGGCGAATACTTTTGTCGGGTGGCCCCCCAGCCAAAACATACAGATAAGCAGCGGTTCTCCCTTCTCTCTCTCTCTCTCTGCGTTCATTCTTCATTGCTCTTCATTGGCATGCGAATCAAGCAACGTGTGTGGTCCGCTTTGAGGCTCGACTCGGGCCTTTGAAAATTAGCATAAGAGACGCGACGAGACGCGACGAGATCAGAACGCAAGAAGTGAGCTCAGCAGCTCAAACGAAGAAGAAGAAGCAGACGTCGCGACGTCTCTCTCTCTCACTTTTTTTTGTATTTGAGCGAAGAGCGCCAAAACAGTTTTCGGATCAAGCAGAGACACAAAACGAACGATAATACACTAGATGATGGTTGGGTGGGTTGAAGAAAGAGAAGGAGGGGGTAAGGTTGGCATCGGGTCATAAATCCGCACTGGCAATGCCGCCGTATAGCACAGAGCAGCCACCGAGCACACTGCACACACACAGGTGGTCAACTTGGGCGGCTCTCGCTCTGCAGATATATTTAAAACAATCTGTTGTGCTTTTCAATTACTTTATAGTACACGTACACGATATGCGATATACGGTGAGTCGGTGAGTCGGCGAGTCGGCATCGGCTCCAGCACTAAAAAAAAAAAACTAGCCATAAAAGTTCGGGAGCGAAATTATTCGGTGCGGTGATTGTGTAAAATAAAGTAGAAAATGTAAAATTTATATAAATATAAAGTTTGAGAATGTAATGTTCTGACACGTTCATAGATAATAAATAGATAATGTATTTTTGAGAAAACATAAAATAAATTATATGATCCAGATCGTAAAATCTTTGGGTTACTAGTCTCAAGAATCATGTGTTTCGCGGCCTTAAACTCATTCCGGTTGAATGCGCTCCTGTGCTTAAGCTCTTGTGATCATGCGCCTCTGCATCGAAACTTATGGGCTCAGCTGTGCTATTAATTGTTTTATTAAGACATTTTCAGATTTAACATGCTCGATACCCTACACGTTTATGGACAAGCTGCAACGAATTGAACTTAATCTTAAATTAAGCGCAAAACTTAACTCAAGAATAATTCTGAATAGAATTGAAACATTGATTACATACTTTGTTTTATTGGTGTTATAAATATGTTAAGTAATTTAATGCCAATATGCCATTATGTTTGAACTGTAGCGCTTTTGACTGCAGATCTTTGTTGTTGCTTGGTTTTTTTTTTTCTTACAATTCAGAGTGACCCAAAGAGCCAAAGCTTTAAAAGTTCAGACACTGATATTGCTGCGCCGAGTGCGAGACTTTGTCTGCATTTAGTCTCTTTCTCTCTTCGTCTCGTCCGTCTCGCTTTTCGTCTCAATCTCGATCATCATCTTCTGCATCAATGCGCATGTGCGATCATTATGACCTTGATAATGAACATCATTATTGTGATGGCGTTGGTTTTTGGCTTTTGCTTTTCGTGATGATGATGATGATGATCTTGATCGGTGTGGTCCCCAAGTGTTTTGCATCTTTGATCCGTGGAAGATTGATGTTAATGTTTTGAGTGCATGAATGTGTGCGTGTGTGTGTATTTGGGTGGGCATTGGTGTGAACATACTTATTTCGCATATGTATTTGTTGTTTTTGTTTTTTTTTCGCTGGATTCCTTTCTTCTTCTTCTTTGCCACACACGTTGATTCTTTGAAGATTTTTTCAAGTTGGACTTATCAGCATGGGATCCACTAATAAAGCCATAAAGCCAACATTTATTGATCAACAAATTATTTGGTGACGGCCGCAAGAAAGAGAGCGAAGAATTTTTGATGTTCTCTCTCTGTTCTCTCGCTTTCGTAATCTTAATATTCATTAGGCTAAATAGTCGTCTCTAGATCGTTTTCTTCTTTGGTCTTTGCTTTAGTTTTTGTATTTATGACGGCTACCGCAACAAAAACAAAATAAAACCAATCAAACGGGAACTTTGGGGTGGTCCCGATTTATAGCTAAAGTTTATGAGTTCATTAGAGTGAAAGTTCAATGTTGTTATTGTTGATTTCAATTCAAGCTAAGAGCAATCAATCTGTCTTGCGATTGCGATTGCGTTAATTGAGAGGCCATAAAAGTGTAGAGCATTAATTTAGTCGAAATATTCATAGAAGCGTAAAATGTTCACACCTCAAAAGGCTGCAAAAAAAAAAAAATAATATCAATCGTTGCAACGAGTCTATTAGCCCAGCAATCGATGCACTGAAAAAAATCTACTCTATAGAAAGAGAAATTCAAGATCTAACTTTGGAAAAATCATATAATATGTAAAAAGTCTTGTTGTTTAGTGTTTTTTTCAGTGTACAGATACAAAGATACTTATGTAGCTACAGCTACAGATACTTTGAATTTGCTTTAAGCTTATAGCCTGAATATCGATGTCTCGCGTACCTCAAGCCAAGCCAGGCCAAGTTAAGCCACCTGATGATTTCTTATGGCGTCGTCGTCGTCGTCGTCGTCTTCGGCCTTCGTATCGATTGCAGTTTCTTAATGAAATTGTTTGCTAATCTTAGCGGAAAATGCGGTTAACAGTTTTTGTTTCGATGTCGTTGTGCGGTCGCACAACCCCCCTCTCTCTCTAACCCTCTCTCAGGGACCCAATCAATGTTAGTCTGTGTGAATATTGAAATCGATATCGAGCAATAGATCTCTGGCTCGGATCGCAGCAAATTACTCCCTAGGTTTCAAACTCCAACTAGCTGAAGCGTTGAGGCGTGAGTGTGGAAAAATTGTGGAAGAGAAGAAAAATGAAGTTGTTTCTGTCGCAGTTGAATGGATCAATTAGAGTGGGACGTTAAGTATTTTCATGTTCATTCATGCTAGACCCAAGGAATTGATGAGATCTCCTTGTGATATTCACATAAGTAGAGAAAAGATTCGTTTATTTTTCATAAAAAAATTTCCTTACTCAAACTGATTTTATAACCTTAAATAAGCTCATTTTATGACTCATTATTTTTTATCGTTTTTCAATTTAAAATTTTTTTAACATGCAGCTTAATTATTAAGCACATTTTTTTAACGATAAAGTTATTATTTATGTAAGCGCGTGATAAAAATAGATTTAACTTAAGCAAGGTGCAAAGCACATTTTATAGATCTTAAAGTTGTTTTTCGATTTTTATTTAAGCTCTTGAGTTTTCTTTGATTTTTCTTGTCTTTGCTTTGTGCAACATGTTTTGACGCCTTTCACATAACGAGGCATATTTTTAATGAAGTTGCGGAGGATGAAAGGCTCATCAAACTGGTTGGCCAATTGATATGCAAAACATGGCCAACAAACATGCAAATAGCCAACTCGACTAACAACAAGCATATTGATAAAGCAATTAAAAATATAACTAAATACTTTGAGGTGACAGCGCAAATTATGCGCTGGAATGTTGCAAGAAGCCACAACAACAAGTTGGCCCAAAGGCATGCAATCTTAGCCATTTAGCGTGCTGTAACTATTTTTGTTTTTAAGCCAAGCCAAATCAAGCGATTGAACGTTGACAGTTGCTGGCTTCTTTTTTCTTCTTCTATCTTTTGCGGCATCGTTTATCAAACTTAAGTATATATTACTGCAGAATGCAACTTGCAACATTGTGTGTGACTTTGATTCTGGTGATTGCGGCGTGTCAATCATTTCAATTAACGTGCGATCGAATCAATCGTTGCGTCAATCATCATCAAACGATCGATCGGTGGCACTAAGCCAAAGCTTTGAGGCATGACTCGTATTTGCTTTTTTTTCTAGCGATACAAACCGCAGCGTTAATTTGCCTGTCATTTGCCTATGATGGCAAGGCAATTTGATTGCGGGTGATGATTGTGAGAAATATGCGGAAAAAAAGAATGAGAAAATTCTTTTCTTACAATCTTTCGCTTTATCTTCTTAAAAAAAGTGTCAAAATTGAAATCTTTGAATAACTTAATCTAAGTTTTAATTGCCTTTGATTTTGCATAAAAATTATATCGCTTTGTCTCACCGTTTTGACTGTACGTTGATAGCAGTCAGTCAGTTTTATAGATGTCTATCGATAAACCTACTTTTTTAGTAAAATACATTTCAATGTCATAAATATAAATATTTAAAATCGATACCAAACTTTATTTCCCCAAAAGTCTATGCTTTTTATCATTAATCGATTCATTATGATCCTTATCGATTGTCGATAATCGATTGACTTTCACTTTGCACGCGTACAAAATGTTTCCCAAATGGCCAAACGTGTTGCTTTTATGGCTTATTAATGAGCCGAACTGATCATTAGATTGGGCCAACAACAAGATCCGATAACAACAAGCTGGGGAGCAGCCTACCCCCCCCCCCCCCTCCACCGCGCCACCCTTTGAAAAGAACAAGATAATGTAGAAGAGAGAAAAAAAAAAAAAAACTAAAGCAAAATCCCCTCACTTCAACACTGTCAAACATATCGCTTACATGGCTCAGCCGACGCCGTCTGGGCCAAGTTAACCAGCTGGCTTGGCTCACCGTTGCTGTTGGCCAACTGGTTGGTTCCCCAGACTCCGTCGCCGCCGACTCCGACTTCTGAGTCTGTGTGTGGCCCGTTAGTTTGAGATCTTTATAAGTCAATTTCATTTGTGGCCGTTTTTCTTCTTCTTCTGGCCAAAGTTTTTGTTGTTGTTGTTGTTGTTGCGTGCGTTACCTAAACGCATAAGAGGCTTTTTCGGGGGGAGGCGATCGATACACTTGAAAAAATGCAACTTACGTTTTTGAAATATGTTAAAAATTTGTAAAAATTTACATTCTAATTATACAAAAATTACCTTAAGAATATTTATTTTTTATAATCAACAAAATAATTGGAATATTTGGTATTTTTTAAGTCATTTATTTTGCATTATATTTTTTTAAGTCGTCGGATATTTTTCTGACGTATTTTTGACAAACATTTGCAATATTCAAATCGAACAACATTTTAATAATTAGTTTTTAAATGAAATTTCTATCGAAATTCTAATTTTTCGGCATTTTAAATAAATATTTGGTACAAAAATATATATTTTTGACTTATTTTGATAATTTGGCATTTTGACTCATTATAAGATGTTAATTTTAAAAATACAGAAAAATAATTTACATACCTGAATATTTTTACATTTCGTAGAAACTTTATTTTTTACTAAATTTCGACTTTTTAGAATTTGTAAATTAAATTTTTTGCTAAGTGCACTTTCGGCTTTTGCTGACCTTTCTATGGTATCCAAATCAAGTGAGGATATTATATGATGCCCCCCCCCCCCCATCTCGTCCCCTTCATCGTCTTGGCACGACATTTAATTGCGCACTCATTCGCGTTCATTCATTTACTGCCTAAATGGTAACTCATCTTCCAGTTGCCGCATGTTCCCTGGGTTCCTCCTCGCGACGGTTTGTGCTGTTTTTGGCATTTGCAACTCATGTTAAGCATAAATAAAACAAATGCGACTGATTTAAAACATATGCCCAAATGAACACAACTCCGCACTCGACTTAACTTTACTTGGCTTGGCTTTCGACTCTTTTTCAACTGCGCCGAGTTGGTTTGTATCTTTTTTTGTTAGTCAAGTTGGCAGCTGCTGCTTGGCATCGGGTCTTACCAAAGTTGGCTTGCATTGCGTTTAACACAACCCGATGATGTTGATGAAGACATCTTCCCGCTTTTTGCTGTTCCTTTTGTTGTTGTTGTTGTTTTTATGATGAGCTCGCACTGCAAATGAAATGCAATTTATGTGAATTTCTTTGAACGATTTTGAAGCTTTGTTTTTATGTATACGATTTTTGTCGATTAGTTAATGTAAACATATTGCAGTGTAAGTGTATTTACTATTTATTTTTTCAATAGTTTTTAAATGAGAAAAGGCACAGAAACTGAAGATAGTTATACCCTTCACACATGTGAAACAGGGTATATTGAGTTTGTCATGAATCTGTAACGCCTTAAAGGAATGATGGTAGACCCCAAACTATATACAGTCGAACTTCCATATAACGAACGTCCGTATAACGAATTTTCCATACAACGAAGTCAGAAATCAGAACCCTGCAATTTGATTCAGACAAAAACCCATTCTTTATAACGAAATTTCTCTATGACGAAGTTTTTTCTTGTCACCTTAAGATTCGTTATATGGAAGTTCGACTGTTTAAAAATGATCAGGACGAGCTCAGAAATTGATTTTCGAGTGTTCGTCCTTCTGTCTGTCTGTTTCAACACGATTTCCGGCCAAACTGCTGAACCGATCTTGATGAAACTTTCACAGATTGCTTAGATCATGTCGGGTTTGTTCACTATGAAATTTCATCCCGCTCGGAGCATTCTACGACATAGCCATAGCCGTCATACAAATTGACCATATTGTACTATAAAAAAAAAAAAAATTAAAATATGTGTGAAGGGTATCATAGTCTTAGCATACCCAAATTTAACTATGCCGCACTTGTTTTAATTCATTTCATTCTATTAAATTTAATTTTCCCCTATTGAAAATTCCTTCCCAACGTAAGATTAATGCCCTTTAAGTTCTTCAGTTATAATAAGTTTTTTTGGTATTCACTTGATTTTACTTAGTTTACTTAATAATATGAGGATTACACTTCCATGACAACATTATATAAATGTTATGCTTCCTCTTTCCTTTGTTGATTGAGTTGATATAATTTCTATTAAAGCCAATTTGCCTCCCCCCAGACCGCTGGAAACCATTTAGAGCTTTATCCTTGCAGCATCCAAAATTTTGTATTGTGTTTGTTTTTTTTTCTTTCATTTTTTTGCCGCTTACAAAGCAATAAAAAATTTAACACGCTATAAATCACAATTTTCACAGCGCAGAGCAAAAGCGAGAAGGGCAACAACAGATTTGACGCAGCAATTGTTGCAGCTTGCCAGTAGTAGAGTGGGGGGTGAAAGTGGAGTATTGCAGAGCGGAAACATCAACTGGCAACCTGCCAACAACAACAACACAACCCCTTTTTGGCAATGTCCTTGCGACGCCTTGGTATGCAACTTGCCACAGGCTTATCTGCCAGGCAACATGCGTTGCTTGTAAATGCCAAAGAGGGTGTGGAGGGGGGTTGCTGGTAGTCCTGGTACTTTCATGACAAGGCAAAAGTCGCGTCGTCGTCGTCGTCGCCGTCGCCGTCGTCGTCTCCCGGCTGTCTGACAGGTTCAAGGTCTAAAGTTTTGCTATTGTTTATTTTTTTTTTCGCTGTTTGTTTGTTTTTCTTTGAGCTCTGCGTGTGAAATGTAAAACCATGATAACACCTCAGCCGGTCACGCCCCCTTTTTTCTTCTTGCTACGGACAAGCACGTGCTGGCACGTTCCATTTTCTATGTACAGATAATGTTTTTTTTTTTCAACTTTTTTGGTTTAATTTCGCGCCTGTTTGGCAGCTTTGGCATTTTGTTGACAAAATTGATTTGTTCAATTTTTCCAACGATTTAACTTGGGGCATGACTTGGTTGCCATTAGTTCCGGTACATTTGTTTTGAAGGTTGTTCAACAAACAACTACGAAAGAGAGAGAGGGAGAGAGAAGTATAGAATCCTTGGCGGGATTTGAAGATTGAGGATTTTTCATTGCTTGGCATTTTTGCACGTTAAAACTTTGTTGGACTTTGGAATTTAATCAATTTGCGATATATTTTATTGATTCGCGTTAAAAGTAAATTTAATTTTAAATCTTTAAGCTACTTAAAAATAAAAAAAATAACTAAAATGTTTTTCTTTTCTCTTCTTTATCGTTGCAGGTCGAAGTAAGTACAAGATGAAAAAGTTGACTGGAAAAAAAGGCTCAAGTATTTAATGTGAACAGATTAGATTAAAGTAGATAAAATTTGTCATATTCTTATAAGATTAGAAGAAGAAATTGTTTTAATGCATTATGCATTAGTTGAAACTTTGTTGGTTAAAACTAAGAAACAGGCTCCGTAGGCTCCCAGGTCAAAATAAACCCACTTGTTGATAAATTTTGAAAATATCTAAACGTAGTGTTGAGCAACGTTCCATATGCTAAAATTTCGTGAAAAAGTTGGTTCACCATCTCTTACCGTTTAGACTGTGCTTTGATAGCAGTCAGTCAGTTAGACAGAATAAAGCATAATGGATGTATGAACAAAGTTTGTTTTGACGCGTTCACAATTAACCCGTTAGGTCAAATATATAATTTTTCAATATTTCCATATTTATATGTCTTAAACGTTCTTCTCCTAAAATATTAATCCCTGTCTTTGTTTAACTCAGTAAATAATGAATATATTTTTAGCGTCTTGTCTTGGAACTCTTCTTATGATGAATGTTAGTTAAAATTACAAAATATATTTGAAAACCACAAAAAGACATTCTGCAAACCGCAAAAAGCCCGACAGAAACAACTTGCGGTTCCACTGGAGAGCGCCGTTTTCGGGGGCTAGTACAAGGAATGGCCATTAGTAAACCTCATAATTGCTTCATTTCAGTGCCAAACTATTTCTTGAAATGAGTCTCAAAACCGAAAACCCTTCTCATTTATTTGCTATTTGCATAGCAATTCGATACAGAACCCAACAAAAACTTTTCCTTAGCCAAAATTCCTTTTCTCTCTCGGAGATGTTGATTCTCTGTGCTTGTCTCTTTTGCTTTTTCCTCCCCTTTCCGGGCAGCTGTTAATTAAATGAAAGACAACTCAAGTCTAGGAAAGTGAAGACCATTTTGTGGGAGGGTTGGAAAATTAGCAACAGTCAATAGTCATTGCGTTGATTACTTTTCACAAAATGACGCAAGCTAAAAAATTTTCAGCTCGAAACTTTAATTGTTTTGACTGAGTAGGGGGGGTGGTAGACAGTAGTAGTGGGTAGGGGGGGTTGGACGGTTGGCTTGTGGCGCATTTAAATGTAAATTAATTGCTGGCCATAAGTTTTGCACATACATATATGTATGTATGTACATATGCATATGAAAGCAGGCAGGATTTATGTGCCAACAATGAGTTGGCAACAGCAGTAGCAGCAGCAGGATTCAGACCAAGTCTATAGTCCATTTGAGTCGACGGGTCCAGTCATGTTATTGCCATTAACTGTGCCGTGTGGAATTTTTATGACCTTCTCCACCTCAATCTCCCAATCTTTTTTCAGGTCCCCGAACGCGCAAACCCAAGAAGTCATCGGCATCGAATGCGTCGGGCAACAACAACGGCGACAAATCCGATCCGGATGGCAGTTCCGGCTGTGGCGGTGGCGGTGGTGGCAGTGGCAACAGTGTGCCCGAGGATAAGCGTCCGCGTACCGCATTCAGTGGCACACAGCTGGCCAGACTGAAGGTGAGTGCAACGGTAGCAGAAAGTACACTTAGAAAATAATGAATGAGTGAATAATAAAATGTTTATAATATTTGTAATATTTCTTGATTTAAGGCATTAAATATTTATGTTATTTTAATTTTGGTAAACATTTTTCAAATTTTAAATCTAAATTTTTTCTGAGTGTACTAAAACTCACAATTAGCAATATCACTTACTTTTCTCTAAGTGTTCTAATATAGTACCTAACTGTTAATTTCTTAATCTTACTCTCATTTGTTTGTTCTCTCTTTATCTACAGCATGAGTTCAATGAGAATCGATACTTGACAGAGAAGCGACGCCAGCAGCTGAGTGGAGAGTTGGGTTTGAATGAGGCGCAGATCAAGATTTGGTTCCAAAACAAGCGAGCCAAGCTGAAAAAGTCAAGTGGCACCAAAAATCCGCTCGCTCTCCAACTAATGGCCCAGGGACTCTACAATCACTCCACGGTGCCGCTCACCCGCGAAGAGGAAGAGTTGCAGGAGCTGCAAGAGGCGGCGGCAGCGGCATCCGCATCATCCACAGAACCATCATAGGGCTATAGTACATACACAACTACTATAAATAATAATAATATGTATTAATATTTATGGCGTTAGCGTGTAAGTTTAGTGCTAAACAATTAAGTTGTAAAATATTCTAGTCCCCCTCTCTCTCTCTCTCTCTCGCTATCTAAAACTCTCTCTCTCGTGCAGAGCACGCGAGTTCTTTTTTATTTGTAAATGTGCTCTGCGTGTTTTTGTATAATAAATTTAAATATAACAACAAAAACAACACAAACGTAAAAGAATAATGTGAAAAAACAAGAAATAAAAACCGCTCATAAGTAAATTAAATAAATTAATAAACATTTAAATTATACGTACGCGGCGCTGTTTTGATTTTGATTATTAGCTAATTTTGCATATTTTGCAAGTTAGGTGGTCTTTGCCCCTCCCCTAACCTAGCCACTGCAACTGATCATAATAATGATGATTATGGAGCTTGATAACAAGCTAATGTTTTAATGGGAGCCGTGGGCGTTGCTATTAATTACTCAACTAATGATTGAGATCAAGTTTGAGATCGAATTAAAGTCGAGATTTGTGTTTTTGTTTTAGGTGTGGGGATCGACAATTGCTGGCATTAGTACGAAATTGGCATTAAATTCATTATGCAAATTATGGCTTATGGCAAGAGCAAGATAATAGTGTGCTGCCCATGCCTGAAAACGAAACGAAAACCTTAACGTTTTTCTGTCTAATTTAGCCATTAAATTTGCATACAGCGTCGTCAAAAAGAAAAGAACATAACACAAAATAAATAAAGCAACAACAAAGTCGGTAAATCTCTCTGAGAGCGTAGAGAGTAAGTATGAGTGTTTGCAGTTGTGTTGGCAATGCCAACGGCAAAAATTGACACCATGGTGAGGGCGAACACTTTTTTTCTTCAGTTTTTTTCGTAAGCTTGGTGCGGTGCGTAGGTGTTAAAAGTGTCTGTCATGCTGAGGAGTATGAGGACTCAAAATAGTGCAAGAAATTAAAAAAAATAAAATAAATACACAAATTTATTATTGCGACGGAAAGTGCTAATAAACCTGAGTGGATCAAATGTGCTGTGGAGTCTGAGACTTGCAAATATACACATACGAACATAATTGCTTAACGCACTGCGCAAAAAGAGCATTCATACAAAAACAAAATTACAAACAACAGTTATTTCAATGTGTACTTGGTGCTCCAATGAGCAAATTTTTGTTTCTTTTATTGCTCTGAATGAAAATTTCCTATTCCGTTGTGCTTTGGTGCAAAGGTGTTTGTGCATACATATGTATGCGCTTACATGCAAACGCACAAGACACGTGCTGAGAGCAATTTTAGAGTGTGAGAGAGATTAGTAAAGAGATCTACTGGCAATATATGTATGTACATAAAATGAACAGCAGTCATGTCGTGAAAATCTCCAATAGTGCTTGCTTTCAAAACGCGCTTGTGACGAAATAATTGTAATTAATTGACATTAATTTAATAATGTGCCCAATTAATGTTCTGTGTTTTCAAACGCATACCGAAATTAAAGTCCATAAGGAATAAGCCTGCCTATTGTGTTTTTACTATTGAAAATTACATTGTTCTTGCGTTTTGCATTCATACTTCTTGAAAGGTGTCTGTGCATTTGTATGTATGTATGCGTATACATGCAAAAGCACAAGAAAACTGCTGAGAGCAGTGAGAGAGATTATTGAAGAGATCCACTAGCATTATACATAAAATGAACAGCAGTCATGCTTGCTTTACAAACGCGCTCGCGACGAAATAATTGTAATTAATTGACATTAGTTTAATAATGTGACCAAATAATGTTCTGTGTTTTCAAATGAAGCCGCAATTAAAACTCCTGAAGGAATAAGCCTGCCTATTGTGTTTTTACTATATTCTTCTTACGTTTTGCATTCATACTTTTAGTGCTGCAGGTGAGTACATTTTCACTTTACAGTTATCCAAGCTCTCTTGTTTTCAGTCATAAAATGAGAGAATGAATTTACAGTTATCAAAGCTCTCTTGTTATTACTTTCGACAGTGAGAGCATTGATTTACCCATTTACTAATACGTTGAGAATTTGAGCTCTTTTTTTTATGGCAGCTCTTGCTGTGAATATTACAAATATTTTGGCACTCGAATACAAACACCAATAACAATAAACAGCAAAAACATCTTAATTTTGTGAATGTTTTACAGTTTTGGTATTGAGTTTCATTGTTGGTGACACTTTGTTTTTGTTATTTTGTTTTCTTTTTTGGTGATAAAACAAAAATGCGAAACTTGACTCACGAATATAACAAAGTGCAGTTTATTTGCATGAAAAGGTTAAGAAGAAGGTGGGAGTGGAAGAGAGAGAGAGAATGGGAATGGGAATGGGATTGGGAATCGGGATCGAGCTATGTATGTTATTTTTGTTGTTGCTTTAGTGTGGGTGTTGTTTTCTGCCTAAGTGCATTTTTATGGCACGCGCTCTGCCTGCAGATGACATCATAAAAAGTCAATTTAAGTTTAGTAATATTTTGTTGAATTTATAGTTAAGTATTTTGTTAAAGCATAATTTTTTATTGCGACTCAAACACGAACTGAAGATGAAAACTGGAACTGGAGCTGTTGATGGCGGATAGGGGAGTAAGGGATTGAGGTTTTTGCAAAGTCTCTAAGAATGAGTCATGGCGCGAGTATATTACGTTATAAATTCAATAAATGTGACCATAAAAAGCCCATTCAAAATACCTTGCGCCGCGTACATTAATCCCGCCACAAACCTCCTCCCAGAGCTCCAGTCCCAAGTCCAAATGCTGAGACTGAGCCACATTACAACGCCTCGAGTGCTGCCGCAAAAACTGCTGGCCAACCAATGATTAATGTTTGGCAGTCGGTTGGCAGCACCAGCAGCCTTGGCCCCAGTCTCCAGCTCCAGCTCCATCTCTGTTTGCCAGCAGTTGCCGCCTTCCCGGAATGTTGAGCCCAAGTAACCCGAAAAAAGACAATACGCATAAATCTATGGGGTTGACACTTAGTACCGCTTTCGGGCCCGACCACAGGCTACAGTGAAAAGCTAAAGGCACAAAGTCACAGCTACAGCTATAGAATCGACGTACACTCAGAAAAATTTAAATGCAAAACTTGTAAAATACTCGAGTTGAGGAAAAGCTTTAAAGTTATTTTTAAAAAATGCCTAAGATATTAAAAATATAAAAAAAAAATTATAAATTGTAATTAAATAATAAAAATAATATAAATGAATTTTATGAATAAATCCTGATAACAAACTTAATAAATAAATATCAACAGATTATAATAAAATTTCCTAAAATTATTTAATTTTCGAAGCTATAATAATATTCTAGTATTATTTTTTTGCATCTTCAATTTGCTTGCAGCTATGAAGCATAACTTTTTACTGAGTCCATTTAATCTTTGTTTTTCGTAGAGTTTAAATAACAATTATTTTCTCTCAGTGTTGACACGGATTCAAAATTCATTTGTTAGCAACTCTACGTCTCGAGGCAAGTTGGTCTTCTTCTTCAAAAGGTCGCTTCACTTGCCGCACGATGCTCGTCTGGTGTATGAGTTGTGGCAAGGCGCGAGGTGTCATAAAATTGGCAACAAATTGTTTTTCACGCCGTTTTAAATACACATTTTTCGATACTTGGCCATAATGAGCTGGCGGCTTCTCAGGCCGCGACACCTTAAGAACAGACATCTCCTTGTTGTTGTTCTTGCTGTTGCCGCCAATGACATCGTTGGACTTTGACGAACTGCAGCGTTCCCTTTCCCATTCCCATCCCCATCCCCTTTTCCTTCCTCTTCCTTTCCTCTACTCTACGCTTTGTTGCGCGCCTTGTAACACGCTAATAAATTTGCGGCTAAAGAGATAAGCTTATAAATTTTAACTGTAATTATGCGACACAAGATTTATGAAGTGGACCCCAAAACAGAATTCCTCTCGCTCTCTCACTCTCTTTCTATCTCTGTCTTTGTCTTTGTCTCTCTCGGGGATTATTAATGAAACACAAAGTTACAACGAAATGCGCTCAAGTGCCGGACATTACAAACGATGTGCAAGAAAGTATCTTTTAGTATAGTATCTGCGTATCAGTATATCTGTTATCCGAAAACAAAAAAAGAATATAAAACACCCTTTAGCCAAGCAAAAAGAGATTTATACACCATTCACATTCTAATTCGTTGAGGGGAAGAAGAAGCACTTAATGAGCTTTAGAGACAAACAGCATGCAAATTCAACTCACGCTCTCTCTCTCTCTCTATCTCATCTATACTTCTTTGATCCCACTGATATACGCATGTGTCTGTGTGTGTATATCTGTGTGTGGGAGTGTAGGTGCGGTCCTAGCCCTTCCTCTCCTACTACTTTACTCTGCGCGCTTATTGGCGACCACCCACGTTGCTGTTGTTGCCGCCAATCGCACTTTTGGAATCTGCGTATTTGACATTGCCATCGTCTCATTACGCCTGCGCAGACAACAACAGCAACAACAACAACTTGGTTAAGTTACTCTCACACCTAGGCGTGGGAGCGAAATGCTATGCGATATAGCCAGATTATTAAGCCATATAGTATATATATAAGTGCACTCAAAACAGTCATAAAACTTTTAAACTTGTCTCCTTTGTTTCGATCAGGAATAACCACTTTTTCAAACAGAATGCAAATTCGCATTAAATAAATATTCGCAGTTTTGTAAATGCTTGAAAGAAGTTGACTGACATGTCGAGTGTTTGGCTTAGGTTTCTGTATAGTTAGTATTATTATTATAAAACCAACAAACGCTCTTTAACTACCCCTTTTCGACCTCCAATAACCACCAACGAATATGAGCAGAAACATTTTACTTCCTCCTAATTTTGGGTGGGGTTAATTATGCAATAAAAATACTACATGGCCATTCGGTGACAAATGAAAATGTGAAAATATTATAATTTCATTTTCATTATGCTAGCTTACAACGAACAAATAACAAGCTGTGAGTTCAGAGCTCGAAGTCAACAAGCAAATGACTACAAAACATGGTTAACACTGACGTTTGCCAATGTTGCCCTCCGGAAGTATCTTGTTAACATGCAAAACAAGCCATTTACCTGACGTTGGGGTGTGGATGGGTATTTGAAGCTAGTGTTGTTGTTTGGCACTGTTTATGAACCTGCCGAAACGTAAATACTTTTTGAAAACTTAGTTTGCCGAATTACGATTATGTTTGAAAGTTTAAAAGTTAACAGCGAAAGTCAAGCTAACCATTGGTCTTTTAATTCAATTAGAAATAAGGAATGTCAGTGCAGGAAAAGGGGTTAAGCCGCATCATAAAATCTAACGATGTTTGGCTGGTGGCCCAACCCTTGAATTGCATTTTCATGCCACATTTACAGCAATTTTAATTGTATCAATGCGCCCGAAAACTTCGTCACCCACCCAACCATACATCTTTCCAGCCCAGCCATCCAATCCAACCAAACCCAACTCGTAGCAACCCTTTTTATTTTTTAGTATTATTATTCGTGCCTTTCGCGCTTAACGCGATTGGACACGCATGTCCAAGTGCTGGTTGTTGAGCTTCCTGGCAATAAACACGTAACGCAAAACCCCCCCCCGAAAGTAAAAAAGTGTTATAAAACTGTCACCAGGACGACCAACCGACCGACCGACCAGCAGATGTCAGAGATGGATGTGTGTATCCTTTTACTTTTACTATTTTAATATTGCTTTTTGATCAAACTAAAAATACATCTGTGAAAAGACTATGCCCTGCCCTGCCCTGCCCTGCCTAGTAGTAGAAAAAACATCAATTAGACACACTTCAAGTCCCTTGTGTGACAGTGGAACTGTCAAAACAAGATATTGATTGCGTCTGGGATTGAAATGCACTAGAGAGCGAGGCATGCCACAAATGCGTATTGTGGGTGTGTTGTTTGTGCACCTGAGAGTCGCACACAAATCAAAACATTACTTGCATAAATTATTGCAAACAATAAACAAACACCGCAAAATGTAGGCAGACTAAAAACGGTGGCAAGGTCGCTGCATGCAGTCCGCACATCAAATATTTCTAGGAATATCCAACAACAATAGCAAACTGTTTACCATTTAATGACAACCACACTTTAAAAAACATAGAAAGAGAGACAGACAGTTTGGTCAGTTAGCTATTTTCTAGAATCGAATGTTTTTGCATATAATTAAAAATCAAAAAAATAAGAAGGCTCTAGCAAAGTAAGCTCGACTTGAAGATACCCAAAAACGCTAGTCTTAACTGTAGTTTCGCTAGCGAAGAGATATCAATGATATCAGCGTCTCTGAAACGATCATTTAGCGATGTTTTTACAGATGATAAGTATTTGCCGAATACAAAATCCTCAAAAGTAAAAGTTTATTATTATCGATAAGATATTTTTCGGAAGCGGAAAAGTATCCTTGGTTTATAAAGGGATAAAAATGCTTCCTTCTGCCGATTAAGTATATTTGCTCAGAACCGTTTTACCCTTCTTTCCCAACTTTCAGGGTCTTTAGGTTTTATAATGAGCTCTAAATGAGCAACCGAAAATATCCTTAACCTCTCTTTCAAGTGAAATGAAACGAAATGAATGAATGAATAGTTTATGCACAGTAGCTAACCGCTTTCGTGGAGGTCCAATTAATCGAGTTGCGCCGCGAGTCGGACATACAAATTAAAAGTCATAAATCGGCCGGTTGGTTGGTCTCTGTGTAATGTTGTTGAAAAGAAGGAAATGTCACCGAAAATTATGAAGGTTCAGTTTCGAGGTTGTGTCTCTGCTCACTGCGATTAATTATGCTAAGGGCGTGCGCATTAGAACCACGAAAAACATAAAAAAAAGACCGGGAGAAACAGTGAGACTCAAAGAGAACCCAAGGCACGATCCTTAGGGTTCGTTTACATTTCGGGGGCAAGTGCAAAGACCCACCAACGTGTGACAGTTGCAGTTGCAAGCTGGACAACTGTTATTGTTGTTGTTGTTGGCAATCTTAAGTCGGTCGGCGCATGCGCGCTTGCATATTAAGAGGCGATCATCAGAGGCGAGCTCAGAGCTCAAGTTCGTGCTCATGTACATGCGTGTCCTTTAGTGATGGGTCATACACTTGGGGAAAATATGTGACAAAAAACGAAAATTTCATTCAAATATAATAATTTCCACGCCAAAGAAGGACAAAGATAAAGTTTCTTTAAATATTAACATAAATATAATTTTTCTCTATGACTTTTGAAATTTGTTTTAATTTACAGAAAAGTTTAAATTCAGAAAGATTTTCAGAATACCAGAAAAGTATTATTCAATTTATTAAACATTTTTTTTCTTTTTATTCCTTTTATTTGAAAGCTTTTTTTTCTAGTTATCTTAAAAGATTTTTGTGACTTTATGTTATTTATTTTGCTCAGTGTAATGTGATGCTCCCACCATCTGTCAGAGACTGCACAGTTATGATGAGTGACATTTGATCTTGTTTTGTGTCAAATTAAGAGGCTGCAGATGTCGCAGATTCTCCATTCTCCATCCTCGATTCTCGATTTTCGATCGTCGCCCTTTCGGTGTCGATGATCGTGCGACTTTTTTTTTTAGTTGGGAGTCACCAACAAGCAGGCATATTTTATTATTTTATTTTAGGCTCCTTTCTTTTCAATTTTTGTTGTTAAGATTTTTTGTGGCGCACACTTAAGCCGTTGAGTGCTTGATTCTTGGTACTTTGGAGGCGCTTCATCGAGGGCCACACACATTCACACACACATATGAATTGTGTTGCCAATGCACAGGATCTGTGAATCTGAATCTGAATCTGTGGTCACCTTGTTGCGTTGTCATGTTTTGGCACTTGAGAGCCACATATTCATGAATATACTATAGCGTGGGCCACTCCTTTGATGCTTGGGTTAATCAAAGTTGGCAGCTTACTTTACATTCTCTCCTCTCTCTCTCTCTCTCTCTCTCTGTGTCTCTCTGTCTCTTGTCTCGGATCTCGGCTCGTTGTTAGTGTTGATTTCGGTTTGGTCATTGATGCTGATGGCTCAATTGTGTATATTGGACCACACCACAAGTTGCTAAGAAATGTGGAGCAAACTTCAGTAGTTTCTCTGGTTCAGTGGCACTTTGTGTGTGTTTAGGGCTTAAGAGTTTGCAGATGGTACATATCACATCGATCGAAAGGACCACCCTTGATACAGTTTTTTGATACATTTTCTCAAATAATTTTTTGCATAAAAACGTGATGTGGCATATGTGTTGAGCAAATGAAGAGTTTATACAATGGGCTTAATAAATTATGTCTATTTTGGTGTTTAAGCTTCATTGTTTTACTTAACTTTACAAAGAGTCAAAGCAATGTGTTAAAAAAGAGTTTGTTCTGATTGACTGACGGATGTGCTATCAACGCTGAGTTGAAACTTTCAAAGAAGGTTTCTTTAAGACTGAAAGTGAACAGTGAGTGAACATATTGAATTGTAAAAGGATAGGTCATGAAGTTCATTATACAATGGAATTGCATTCGTTACATGTTTGTAGCCTGTCCAAAATTGCTCAAGTGATCTTAATCAATGAAAGTGATTTGTTGTCACACATTTGTCAATGTACAAAATACTCATCAAATGTTGATTTTTTTTTTTTTGGGTATGGCAAGGCAAGCTAGTTGAAGATCGTCTACGAACGCGCCTCAATTGATAAATATCCAAAACAAAATTGTGACTCACTTCAACTGCAACTCGAACAGAGTCTTAGAGTCAGAGTTCGAGTCAGACTTCATCCATCCAACGGCTCTTCAACACTTTTTTCCTCATTCACTGAGATTAATTACAAGTTTGTATCAGTTATATTGATGCATTGCTGTCCACTGCATTGACTCATTGACTCAATCTACGATCGTTGACGACATTTGATGATTGGCATCGCTCGCTGACAGTAGACGAAATGTTTCGCTTCAATCAGTCAATTCGAGTCACTCCGCGTTACATTTGTGAATTGTTCATTTCTAAGTGCATTCGTTTGTCATTGAGGGTAAATTTAATTGTCGATAAGACTGCGCTGATTAATATGTTGCACGGAATGAATAATTTGTGTGGTACGTTTCTTGTGACTTGTTTCTTGATTTGACTTTTAATTATGAGCAGAACGAGTGAGAACGAGAGAGAGAGAGAGCGACATATCATATGTTTAGTTGCAGTAAATATTTCTTTTATTTTTTAGTTTAATTAAGCCATAATTTATCGCCAACAGCACGCGGACACGCAGACCAGCAAAAAAATATACATATAAATAAAAGGGCCACACTCGACGCTGTGCGCGAACCTTGGGTCCGTTCTGTTCTTGGCCCGTTCTAGTCTTGGCTATCGGGACAGACTGACACCTGCGCGTGTAAATTAGTCCGACGTTCGGCCTGCCTTTTTTGTTTTCCCTTCCTTTGTGTGTGGAAAATTGCTCCACGCGACACTTTTAAAAATACGAAGCATATGCAAAGAGTAAGAACAACTATAAAAGTTTTGCCTATTGACTGTTTCACACAGGCCACGGTTACTTGGCTCTCTGGCTCGGTGGTCTAATTAGAAATCATCATGTCAATTAGCCATGCCAGGCAAACAAGCAAGCAGCCCAACTACCATCACTGGGCAACTGGGGGAACCTAACATGTCATGTTATCCAGTATCCATTCAAGTTTCTTTATTTTTTCTCGCATTTAGACTGGTGTAAAGTGGGTTTAATGGAGTTGTGCACTAGTTTGAAAGAGGTAGAAGGGAATTTACGCGAGACTTCATAATATATATTGTTTCTAGCTATCCATACCTTAACAGAGCTTAAGCTCATATTTGAACTTATTGAGATACTTAGAAGGTAATGATATTATCGATTTTCTAAATTCTACGGAAAGTCAAGTTGAAATCTCATAATTAGATAAAATCGATTAGTATAGTATCACTAAGATATTTTAATTACCAAATTAAGAACTATTTTAAAAGAAATTGAAGAGCTTAGTGCAGAATATCTACTATTGTACTTCTTCTTGAATTTTGTTTTGGTAAATTTGAATCATATAAAGAAAAACACACACACTCAGAGAAACCCTTGCTCTGTGATCGATGCGAAAACATGGCTTTAAAGAAATTTTCAGCCTACCGTTTTGCAATCGATTCAAATTTTTCACAGCGACAATGTGTGTTCCGTGTCCAGTTAAAGCAGCACATGTTGTCTGGTCGGCGATCGATTGTCGAAGGTGTCCCCAGAGAAGTTCGATATGTGCAGGTGAGGCGATTCTTTGTGTGAGTCTCCCTCTGTGTGTGTGTGTGTGTGTCGTCTCCCTTGTTGCATGGAATTGTCAATTTACGTGGAATTTCGACGCTTAACTAATGATGCTCATCAGGCGCTCAATGAGCCCAAACACACTGGCCACAGGCCACAGGCTACTGTATCTGTGTAGAGTATCTGCATCTGCATCTGCTGTTGCTATAACGATATGTGATATCGGAACTTTGTATCTGTATCTGATCACATTTTTAAATATTTCTTTGGAATATTCTCGAAACTTGAACGTTTAAATTTATTTTTTTCTTTTGGGCGGTGGGGGGGTGGGGAAGCAAGAAAAAACACATTCCAAAACTTAATTAGCTGTGAGTTTTATGAAAAATTGCAGTCATTAAATGTTTTTTTTTTTTTGGGTTTCTTGTTGTTAGTTTGTTATTGCCATCAAATTGAGTTTTTCCCCAATTGGACATTGGTCGCTGCCTTGCCTTGCCTTGCTTTGCCTTGCCTTGCTGCTGCTCATCAAGCGTGTAGCGTTTAAAAGACTTTTCCGCATCTCTGCCCCAAAACGAAACCTTTGGCCCTCTTGCAAAAATGCAGCATCAACAGCAACAACAACAAGCGATCAACGATCATAAAGAGTTTCAGTCTGCAAGTCGTACATGCCACAGTTGGAGGCACAAAGAGCCACAGACACGGCATCTGGACCACCCAAGTTGCGTTTGGCTTAAAACCCATTGGCGAGTGGCAAGTCAGCAACAGCAACAACAACAACAGCAACGGGAACAACAGCAACAGCAGAAGCAGCAGCAGCAGCAACAGCAACAGCGGGGCTATTAAGCTTGCCCCAAGTTGAGGCACTCGATGATTACTTGAAATTCAATTGCAGTCCATTAGGAGTGATTAATATGTATGCGATTCGAAAGCGCACAGAGCCCAACATTCAGCAAAAGAGCAAAGAGCTGCTTTCAAAGACCGAAAAGAGCATCACAAAGACAAAAGCCCAAAGCTCAAATCGACGGACTGTGGCCAAAAAAATGCGCCTGCACTTAAAATTATTGACACTTTGGCGGATCCAACGAATATCCCATTGCCATAAGCCTATTGCCATTGCTACGTGATCTTGGCTACTGTGTCCAGTTCTCTGTGTTCAGTTCTCCGTTTTCAACTTCCACACTCAGCAAAAAGTTTTACATCAATTTTGAAAGAAGTCGAAATGCAGTTTTGAACAAAAGTCCCGAAAGTATTATTTACTAGCATTCTTGAATACTTTTTGTTGAATGGCAATGAACTATTTTGATATATATTCATATTTTGCAAGAGATTATTATTGTCATTTTACTTCTTAATGAATTAAGAAACTAAAAAGTCAGGTCGAACTTTCTTCAGGTATCAAAAGCTAAGCATTTTTTTAACTTATATTGATAATCTTTTTATAAGTGCAATTCTGCCAGCTCTCTCAGCTAAACACTTTCGCGCTCTTCGATTTGCTCTTAGCTTAAGAGCTTGTGCTAAAAGAAGACATTGCCACATTGGAGACCACACACGAAGCCATCTTTGCAAGATCCATCCTCAACCGTTCAAAGCTGCGCCACAGGCAACCACAACAACAAAAACAACAATAACAACCCAACAGCCACAGTAGTTTTGCGGCTCGTTACGTCCCATTCCAGTTCCCTTTCGGCCAACTGATCTTCATCGTTGTTGCAGTCTTCTGTTGGTGCGGCGCCAAATTGCAGTAAAATAAGTAAAACAGCGTTTAGCATTGTAGCTGTTATTACGATCTTGGATTCAGGCAATTTACAAGAGAGAGATCGAAACGAAGAGAATTTAAGAGAATAAGGAAGAATAAAGGAAGAGATATACTGAATAGGGTTTCGTTTGATAGTTCTATTCAGGCATCGATTTTTGAGTTGAAACCGTTTGCACGGATGTCGATTTTATGGTATGGATTAAAAAACATATCTGCTAAACCATGATTAAAACCTTAGTTCAAAAGATCGGTTTGTAATGTAAAGAATTTCTTAGCTTCAAAGCTCAGTCAACTTTTGCTATCTAAACTTTTATTATGCTTTCGTTTGTGAGAGAATTTTTTTTTAATCGTGCGACGATTAATTTGACTCTTAGGTTTTGCCACTTGTGAATTGCGTGCCATAAAAATCACATCAATCGCATCCGTTACAGAAACTAGTTGCTATAAAAACTGCAATTACCCGCATACATATACACATTCTAACCCCCTCCATCCCTTCCTCCCTTCCTTCCTTTGCTCTGTACACTCTGTCAATTTATTGTAGTTTCAGTTTGCTAGTTTCCTAAAAAGAAAACAACTCGAAAAAAAAACGAGAAGCAAGCAAAATGCGCATTAAATCTCGCTGGCAAAATCTCACTTGAAATTCGTATGCCACGCCCTAGCCGCCCACTCTACCCATGCTTCTTCTCTCTACTACTACAACTTTTTTTTTCCTTCTAACACTATGTAGTAGGGCAATTTTTGCCTGTGAAAAAAAGGGAGCATAGTGCAAAAGCTCAATTTGTACCTCAATTAAGGCGTCGTCGAGTCGAGTCGAGACGCCATGGCACAGTGGTGCGAAAGCTGCTGTTCAGCTTAGTTCTTTCTCTCTCGAACATTAACTTTGCTTGTGGCGCATTTCCGTTTCCGCCACCCTCGAGAAATCCACCCATCCATTGAGTTATGGCCCCGGTTCGTGCTCGAAGCGCTGCACGAACGCAGATAAAAAACTGTTTGGCGCTGGCTGTTGTTCCTGGTCGTTCCTGGCTGAATGGAGAGATAACCAAACTGGCGGTGTGCAATTTTCAACACATTTCTCGAACATACACCATCCTTTTTGTTTTTTGTTTTTTTTTTGTGCCATCCTTTCTGCTGCGTTGGCATTGCCCCGGCCGGCTCCTGCTTCTTCATGTCCTTTTTATTGCGCCAATGTTCAGGCTGCAGTTTTTCTTTCTGTCTTCTTGCTTTTTTTATTTTTGGTGTTTGCTTTATTGAGCTTTCAGCACTTTCGCTGGCAAACAAGGAGCAGGAGCAGCACACAGGAACAGCAAAAGATAGAGAGAGAGAGAGAGGGGCGGAAGGGTGTGGTGCCAGGTAAAGGGAAACAGCGTGAAAAAGTGCAGAATCAAATAATTTACTTTCCAATTCGCGCTGAGATCACGTTTTTAATTTGAAATTTTACAACTTGCGCGCACAATGTTTATTTTTTCGAAAAAAAAGGAAGGACAGAGGAGAGGGGGGAGGCGGGTGAATGGGTGTGTTTTGAATGTTGCCAAAACTGGGTGGCACAAAACAGATTTTTAAAAGTGTTTTGGTTGGTTGTTGCAGGGTTGAATTTGCATTGTTATTGCTTTTCTTGTTTGGAATCAGCGCCACAATTGTTTATAGACCCGCTCATTTAACAATTAACACTTTCTGTGTGTTTGTGTGTGTGTGTTTGAGAATATAAACAATTTGTTTTGACAGTCGCGTAATACTTTTTTTTTTTGGCATAAAAATGGAAAAAGTCCAAGTTAAATATTGAACTGACAAGTTGTGCGGCTATAAAATTAAAACCCGAAAACTTTTCAAGAAAATAGTTTCGATTTTAGAAGCAACGAATTGCAAACGTTCTTATAAATAATGCTTAATGGCTACTTATTTTAGCTGAATTTAAAATATATATTTTAAAGAAAACTCTAATCCCATATGAGGTGTAATTTAATCTTAATTCCTTTTATTATAATACCAAATCAATGATATATGATTTATATTTTGAAAGTTTTAAATCAATTTTATTTTCATCTTAAAGTAAAAACTTTTTTTTTCTATAAATACTTGTATTAACTATGGTTTTATTGCTATAAATTATTAGTTTTATTACCATCATAAATGCTGTTAATTAATTAAGTTCATAAATGCCTTTGAGTTTTGTTTTGATGGATTGATTGTTACCTTAATTAATCTTGAGACTAATTGCTTTCGATTGAAATATGAAAATATTTCTCCTTAATAATTGCTTAATAGCCTTTCAAATTAAGCGCATTACATAAACGTTACATAAGCGTTGTACCCTTCGACCTCTCTACTTTTTTTTTGTATGGAAAAACCATTCGAAACAATACAAAACTAATTTGTTTCATTGCGCAAATATTTTCATTTAATTTGAGCTCGCGAAATGTTTGTCTTTTGGGATTTTTCGGTCACTTTTGCTGGCTGACTGACTTTTTGAAGCCCGCATTTTGGGCTTCTTCTTCTTCGCTGACTCTGAAATGGAATACCATTAATTTAAGTAAAAATTTTTGGCTTTTGCCCACCCACCAAGTAAAATGCATACGTGCGATTTTGATATATGATTAAGGTATGTGTGAGGGGGCAGAGAAAGGAGAAGAGACAGAGAGGAGGAGAGATCGTTAGCAAAAGATGCAAATGGGAAAATTCGCAACGTTTTTGGTTTTTTTTTGTGGATCTTTTTGTTGTTGTTTGTTTTGCATTATGCGAAATTATGCATCGCATGATGATAAATGACAAATTTCCGCTTCACTTTGCCCGAACGCAAAAGAAACTCATTGTTTGTCATATTCAAATGCCAAAAACATCAAGAAAATATTGTCATTATCGGGATGCAAACTGTCCCCTAGATGCTGTTGCCTGTTGCCTGTCTGAGCATTGTGTTTGGCATCATTTGTCTTGCAATTGGAGTTTGCCATCCGCACTCCTGGGTGGCAGTCGGATTGGGCTCCCCCTACACACACACACACTTAATAATCCTCGACTAATGCATTTTGGCCTTACTGAGTCATTAACCTTCTGGCCATGCCTGGCTTTGAAAGTTTGTGTTTGGCTTATTAACCAAAATGCGTTTGAACAGTTATTATAAGTGGGCGATGTGTCAGAAATACCCTGTAAAATGTAAGAAGTAGTAAAAATAGAATTCTTAATGTTAAGGATTTTATAAGAGTCTAAAAAATAGATAGAGATTGAGTCTAAGAATAATACTTATAGTATGCATCTTTTTTAATTGTTTTATTGTTTTTGCAATAATTATTTGGAGTTTTTCTTTTAAATATAGTTTCTTTTTTATTGAAATGAGCTCTTTGCCTGCAGGGTACTTTTCGGCTTAAAATCTTTTTGCTCGAAAACATTAACAAGCATATTAATTTCACAGCTTGACAGATACTTGACCTAAAGTTCAAATAGATAATTGCTTTTGCGGCTTGTTTTCTAGTATCCATTTTTGTCGCCGACAGTACGTAGAGTCTTCAAAACGTTGTGTGCGGCATGCTAACGCCTTGAGATGCCTCCGTTTGTGCATGTGTGTGAGACAGTGTAGCAACAAACACCTTAATGACATTTGCATAAAATTCAATTGACTGCTGGCCATGTTTATTTAATGTTTATGTGCTTGTTTGTGTATTGCCATTAAACATTAATAAGCACAAAATAATGTTAATAATGTCATCATAATAGTCGAAAACCAAAAGACCCACCACAAACTAACGCTCAAGTCGCAGAGGAAAATACATAATTAATTTAATGGCCTTTCTTAGCCAGTTTTCGTTAACTTGTTGGTTGGTTATTTATTCATTATATATTTATGAAGAATGTGTCCGTTGCAAAGGCGAGCCCCAAAACTGTTAAAATTCAATACAATATTCCATTTAGTTGATTGCAATTACGTTTCAATATCCGCTTTTTTTCGGTGATATCACAGAGGCGCCACACTTGGCACTCCAACAACTAACATTTCATATGGACATATTCCCATCGAAATAAACATATTGTTAACAGGATTTGGATAATATATAATATTGTGAGGTCATAAAATAGTTGTTTACGTGAGGGGAATAGTTGTACAGTCGAACTTCCATATAACGAAGCTCAAGGGAACAATAACAAACTTCGTTATAGAAAAATTTCGTTATTTATAATGGGTTTTTTGACTGAATCAAATCGCAGGTTTCTGATTTTGACTTCGTTGCATAGAAAATTCGTTATACGGAAGTTCGTTATATGAAAGTTCGACTGTATTATAGCTGGTGTTTGAGAGTAGTTTTATAAGTTATGATATGAAGTTAATTTTGAGACGATAGATACTAAAAATAATAATTTAGAGGCTCTCACAATATTTATTTAACATCTTTAAAAATAAACTCAGCACAAATATTATTTTCATGCATTTTTATTTGTTCATTCAAAACCAATTTAAGTGCGCTATGCGCATCTGATAAACGTTTGCCAACTTAACGTTGCTCGAAAAATCCATTGATATCTTTAAAAAAAAGAAAGACTGCCGAGGCGCCTTTGTTGACCAACTCAATTAGCGGGGCATTGAGAGCAGTTAGCGCCGTACTAACAACAAATCTGACAAAAAACTGACATAAAAACTTCTTAGAGGCAAAGGTGCAAATTGTGCAATCAAACAAAGGCGCAAGCAGTTTGACCAATTAGCATCATGAGAGAAGTAAACCCCCCCTTACCCAGGCACTAGTACTTCCTCAGTGAACAAAAGACAATCAATTACAATTACTTGCTCATTATTTAGTTACAAATAGTGAAGACGAAACGAAACTCACAAGTTAACAAGCACAAATAACAAATATTTAAGCGCCGCTAGAGATGGAATTTGAAGTTGGATATAGTATATTATATATATGGAGATTGCATTTAGTCGGAAGATATCTCTCTCTCTCCCTCTCTTTGAGTCAACAGAATTGACGTTTCGAGTTGACGGCAATGATGATGTGAATATAAGAAGATATATCTTTGAATATATAGCATGTTGGCGTTGACTTCTGCTGAAAATGTAGCCAAGTGTGTCTGACTGGCTGGCTGCTGTTAAATAAATGCATGTGATGCCGCGATGGCATTTGAATGTTTGTTTAGGTTCGTTTTTTGTATTTTATGATATGCCAAGCGCCAGAGCGAGACAGCTTGAAAACACGCACACTTGAAGATACTCACAAACGCTTAGATGAGAGCCAAAAACTCAGCGCCTGTCTGTTGGCCATAATTGAGTGCACTTTCCATGGAACTCGGCGAACGAAACGATTATGAAATGTTGGCCCAGCAACACTTGCAACTGCAACACACAGTGCAACACGCTGTGTTAACTATTAACTATAAACGCACAAATGGCGCACATCAGAAACATTAAAAACTTTTGTGCTGTCTCCCCCTCTATCCCAACTTTTGATATGGTCTAGGGAGAAGGGAATATAAAGGGGATGTTGCATTTTATTATCGCATCGTAAATCAATTGATAAAGCGAAGCGGAAACAAGTGGCAGCCACCAATTGCCCATTACGAGGCAAAATAAATCGTGCAACATGCAAAAGATGCCGCAAAAAAACAGAATTTTTCGTCTTTTACTACAAATGTACCAAAAATAATTTATACTGTATTAGACATGCACTTGAAAAAAAGCTGAGAAACATAAAAAAATAATAAATATATTTAAATAATTGCTAAGCGAAAGGATTTAATTAATATTAGTTAAGCAAAAAAAATTTCTAAAAAAATGTACTTTTGAAAAATGTTTGATAAAAACTACAAAATTAAATTAATAATCATAATTTACTCTAATAAAATACAATTTTTATATTAAGAGCATATTTTCTTTCGGTGTACATTTGGCAGATCCGACGACTTTGTGACTTTTGTGCCTTGTGACCGGCAATTAATACGACAAACTGTAAAATGCCGCCTCTCGAATGCAATTAGCGAAAGAGGGGGGCTGTGCCACGTGGCAATATCAAAGAGGGAAGCTATTGCCTGCCACTGCCACCAGAGATTTCTCCTCCATCTCCTCTCTCTCTCTCTGTTTGTGGCGCATAAATCACACATGAAGCAGTCGAGAGGGGTGCGAGAGGGTTTAGCGCCCACACAGCATGCAAGTCTTAGCCATATGTTTCGGGCAGGGGCAGGGGGGTAGATGTAGGGGTGTGCTATAGTGAGTTATGTGGCATCCAGAAGTACTCACATATGGGGAAATCTTTTTTATTTGCCAGATTTTTAATAGCCAAGATCTTCACTTCTTATACATTGTATGCGCTATTGAAATTCCTTTGCCCCAAACCAAAGGCTGTGGCGGCGGCATCATATGAAATTAACTGTGTCATCTGGCAATTTTAGCTAATTAGATGTGATGAAAGTGCATGAGTGTGTGTTTGTGTGTGCATGTGTGTAGAATATAATTATTCTAATGATTTTAAAGTTGATTACTAAACTGTTTGAATTTCAATTTAGAAAAAATCTATTTAAAAATTAAGAAAGTTAATTTATTAAGTGTGAATTAAGTTTAAAAAGCATATTTTTTATGATTTTTGTTTGAATAATTTTCCTTCAAAAACTAAATCTAGGCTTGTTTGAAACCCCATATAAAAGAACTAGTCTCATTACCAGTTCCCCGAACCAGTTCCACAACTCGTTCATTTCCCGATCATTTCATTTTGAGTCGCAAGCAGATGCAATTGGCTAATTGGTTCATTACGTGCACAAATGGATTTGCGCCTCTATATAAAACGCCTGATTAAAGCTGTGTAGAGGTGGGGGGGTTGAATGTGGATTAGGGGGTCTGCAGGGTATAGTTGCACACACACACACTTACACACACATTATCGTATTTCTTTCATTTGGCCGCAATTAGCGTTGGCATTAATTCATTTTATGTGCGCCGCGATCTCGTTCAAGATTTCCATTTTTTTTTTTTCTTCACTCACAAACATCAACGCTTGCCAGTAAATGTCAGCTGCCGATCTAGCTAATACCCCGATATATATGCCCCCTGCCTCTCCTACATACTCCTACAACAACATTCTGTCTGTCTTATGCATTTTAGTTTCATTTATTTTAGCAGCAAATTAACGCGAGCCAAAACAAAAATCTGTGCTAATAAATCATTTGATGTTGTTGTTGTTGTTGCTGCTGTTAGTTTTCATTTGATGGTTGTGGTTGCTGTTGTTGTTGTTGTCTTGTCACAATATTTGTTTATATGCAGATTTTTAATTAAATGGCTTTTGCACATCCAAATCGAATCGAATCGCTGTTGCCGTCACTCAACCAAATCGCCCCTCAATTCCCATTATCCCACATCATTCTCTTATTGTGCCTTTACTCATCCTAAACGACGCACGTGTGTGTGTGTGTGTGTTTGTATTTGCTGTGATTGTGCAATTAGCGAATCAACAGCATCCCCCCTACAACACCTCCGCCCCCTCTTTGTTGCAATGCTCAGACTGGTGACAAGTTTACATGATTTAAAGTTGCGACGGCAACGCCAACGTTTTAGCCTTTGATCTGAATCCGAAATCCGATTGGGGTTGGGGCATATATGGCGACGGCGCCTGTCTGTTGTTGTTGTTGGATGACTATATAGCCTATTAACCTGAATGATTTAACCTGCTTTATGAATTTGCATTCGTTTTCATAATTCAAACATTTCGCTGTCAAAACAAACGAATATCAAAACTAATTATTAGCTCGTTTAATATTGCTAAAGCTTTTAAAAAGGAAAAGCCGCTGAATATGATTCTGGAATAAATTAGTTAATTTGTCAACGTTCGATAAATAAGTTATGAACAATAAACATTCGGATTTGATTTCTAAACGTTCTTAAGAAATGGCCAAGTAAAAGATAATACAGTTGCGTCGCATTGCTTAGAATAAGTGCAGTTGAAGAACTTACGAATCTTAGCAAATGAATTATGTTCCAGTTGTTTAACCAGTTTCATTCATTTGTTTCGAACTTAACAACCAATTGAACTAAACTATTGAATGCTTGTTTATATTTTTTTATTAACATTTTGAAATAATGTATTTTCATTATTATTTGATTTCCATTTGAATATATAAAATTCATATGAATATTGTCAATTTTTCAGCCGGCTTTTGCGTTGTTAAGAGTTAACTTTAAGTCGACTTTAAATCTACTTAAACCCAAACATTATTTATTCATTTCTCAAAGACCACCAAATACGTCGAATGAATAATTCAAGTCTTTGTTTTGACACGCCTGTCAATTTTCGCTCCACTTATCTCACGCAATAAATTAAAAGAACGCTTTATATAATTTTTTGAAATATTTTTTTTTATTTTAATTCTTTTTTTTTTTCTTCAAATTTATTTTGTTTTAGCACATGGATTTCAATAAATTGCTTTTGTATTCTTTTGTTTTGTTTTGGGTGCATTTAAATTTGTATTTATATAACTTTTGTTTTTTTCTTTAAGCATTTTTCATCCGTAACATTTTCGTTTTTTTTGTTTATTTGCCGCTTAAAAACTGGAAATACTTCTTTAAAGTGTGTTTGTCTAAACTATAAGTTAAGCTTAAAAAACTTTTAAAATTACTTTTAACATGTTAGGCATTAATATTGAATTATACTTAAGTGTGATTTGTATTTTTGTTGTTTTTAGAAATAGGTATAGATTTAGGAATAAAGATATTGTTGTTTAACTTTTTGGGGTTAGGAAAAAGCTTGTTTCTTGCCTAATAATAATACTTGTTTTTTTTATGTGCAAAGGGTTTTGTTTTTCTTTTTAAATAAATACTCTCATTTAGAATAGAACTTTGAAGCTTATATAATGATAGAATAGTTTTGTTTTTTAGATAGAAAGTATATTACAATTATATCACATGAACACTTTTTGTACGCCGCACAAAATTCTCTTTCTTTCTTCTTTCGCCTCTGTTATTTTATTGCACACTTTAAGGGACACCAGCCGAGAGGATGGAGCGCTATTTACGGTATTTGTCCGTTCATGCGCATCTCGAGTTCCTCCTCCTCTTTGGTCAACGGCACCGTTGTATGATTATACAATCCCTGTGCCATCAGTTGAAGTGCTAGGGGATTTTTGGAGCCCGTTGATTTCTTGATTTTGGCGCGTTTGTTTTGGAACCAGATCTTGATTTGTGCCTCATTCAAGCCCAACTCGCCGCTCAACTGCTGGCGGCGTCTTTCCGTAAGGTAGCGATTCTCATTGAATTCACGCTGCAAAAACAAAACCAAGAAGAAGAAGAAGAATGGAAAGAAAAATCAGTTGGTGTGCAATATAAGGCAAAAAAAATAGGGTTTAGGGTCGCGTCTCAGGTTCTTAGGCGTACAAAGATAGAGCTAGAAATTCTATGGCAAATCAATTATTTGCGGTTTAGTTGAAAGACTGTGTGGCACTGTGTGCCAATGTGTGGCAATGTGAGTGAAATATGAGCATGTCTAATTGGTTTAGTCGAGGACACACTGTACACAGTGAATGCTGTAGTTGAAGCTAGGGTATTGTCGAACAGACGTCGCCAGGATGCATTCACAGCGGGCCGTTTACCTTAAAGTGTGTAAATATTTTGGCTATAAATATGACACAACAACAGCCAACGAATTGGGTGTTTGTGTCGGTGTGTGTGTGTTTGTGTCTGTGTGTGATAAAAACTATGCCCTAGATTTATTTTCTGATTTTGTAAGGCTACAAGAGCTTGTTATTGGGATGCTTACCTTGAGGCGTGCCAATTGTTCACTGGAGAATGCGGTGCGTGGTCGCTTCTCATCATTGGTCTTGTCCTTTGGTTGTTTGGGGCGACGATAGCGGGGTCCTGCAAACGAAAAAAGACAAACGAAGGCATAGAAAGTTAGTTAAAGTTTGAAGCATTCCCACACACACATATGAATAAATGATATTAATGATTTAATTAGCATATGCATAGAAAAAAGAAAGAACAAAAAACAAAAACCACTAATGTTGTGGCATGCAACATGCTCAATTTGTCAGCTGTCAACATTGTGTCTAACTAACGAGCAAAACGGAAGGAGATGCAAATGGAAAAAAGGGAGTTCCGAATTCTTTCATTTTTTTCTTTTTTCTAAATTAATATGACGAACATTTGTTTGAGTCTTTTCACTCAGTCGGGTTTAAGAGCCAAAAATGTGCAAATGACTCAATAACAGCTGATTAACTAACTGTTATAAAGAGCTAATTGGCAAAAAAAAAAAGGTTTTTCTCTCCTAACACAAACTTAATTGCCAGCTGATGAGTTTCTAGACTTAAATGCTATTCATTTGAATTTCAATTTAAAGCTAAGTTTTAGCTGTTTTTTGTCGCTCAGTTTTAACACATTGTAAATTATAATTTAATTGCACGATTGCTTAGATAATCTGATTAATCTCGACGGCTATCAACGCCTTGTTGTTTGGTTTTTTCTATACGATTCCATCGACACCAAATTAAAAAGCCATTTCGAATCATAAAAAAGCACTTAACTTGTCAATTAACGCATCATAGCAATAACACCAATACACACACACACACACACACAGCATGAAAGAAAAATCTATTTTCTTTTCTTTCCCTTTTTCTTTTCTTCAACTGCTTCTAGTTTTCTTTTTTTAATGGGCACTTTCACATCGGTTAACATTTGTCAATCGACAGCCTGTTTTAGTGTTCGATCCTTTTTAGAATCGTGACCTATGACCTTCGATCTTAGACTTCTGCATCTGTTTGTTGCTGTTGCTGTTGTTGCTGTTGATAGGCAAAATTGGAAGTCAAAGCGCGTCCGCCTTTTGCGCTACATGTTGTCACATAAAGTGTCAGTTTGTGCTTCAAAGACAACGCGCTGCGTGCGGTCAAAAAATCAAAAAGCGGAAGGCCCTCACTCCCTATCCCTGTCTCTCTCTCTCTCTTCCTCTCTTTCTTTGACACACACTTATATAAAAGTAAAAAGGAAGACCGACATTTGACAATTGAGAATTGAGCCTTTTTTTTTTTTTGACTGGTTTGCGTCTCTTTTTTCTCTTTTGGACACAACGTAATTGTTGCAATGTCCTTCGGTATTTTTATGACAAAAAACATTTATATAGTAATATATGTATGTATATATGAAAGGTTGCCGCTTGAATGACTAACAACTATGACAGGCATTGGGGGTGGTCCCGTTTTGAAGGTAAATAATATAATTTTATGACGCCAATTTGTGTTCAACTGATAAATTTATAGAGGAAATTGGTTTATTAATAATTGCAAGATTATCCCGGATATTAAGAGTTGATAAGGACATTGAAAGGGCGATGTGTGACACTCCTCTAAAGGGTCATTCCCATCCTTTCCCTAACCATTTGCCATTAACCATTCACGTAAGTATTGTAAGAAATGAGAAGTCTTCTTTAAATTAAACCCACCTGAGCTGGGACGATCGCTGTATCGAGTGCAATAAACCCACGCTGGCCACATCTCATTCTTGCCGCCATCGGTGGTTGTGGAACCCGTTTCGGAGCGAGTGTCATCCGAGGATTCCATGCCCGAATCTCGACTAACAGCCGATGGTGGTGGTATGGGTTGAGGACTGTTTGCAGCATTGGCATTGGCTAAACGGCTGCTTGGCGAGGAGTTCAATGAACTGGCAGCGGAGGAGCAGCCGGAGGAGGAGGAGGTGGAGGCAGCACTGCTGCTGCTGCTGCAATTGCTGCTGGCTGCTGTGCAAGATGAGGAACTGCTGCTGATGGTGGAGGCATTGGAGGCAGGTGGTGGACTGGCCAAATGGCAAGCGTTGCTGCTCGACGATGAAGTGGCTCCAATTGGTGTTGTTGTTGTTGTTGTTGCCGTAGTCGCTTGGCCAATCTGCGAGACAGTCTTGCACAATGAGCCCAAAGCGGACTTCTCCATGCCCAACGAATCCAGCTTGGATGTTGGTGGTAGAACTGCATTGGGATTGTTATTCGAATTGTTGGCGGCTGCACTGCGTCTCAGGCGGCTCTGGACAAGCTCCTCATGGATGCGCGGATAGGCAGCGGGATTGAAGCAATTCAAGAGATTGGCACGTTCAAGCATCATGGCTGCTGTTGCTGCTGCTGCAGCTGCCTGTTGCTGTTGCCGGCTAAACTCCAAGAGATCCACGCGGGTAAAGGCGGAGGGCGTGGCTGCAGCAGCGCGACTTGCCTCAAAGGGACGAAATATGAATGAGGCAGCTGCTGCTGCTGCTGCAGCCGACGACGACGAGGAGGAGTTCGAGTTGGAGTTGGAACTGCAAGTGGTTTCTCCTTGTTTCGATTGCTTCGCGGCGTCTCCAAAACGATCGCTTAATATATTGGAGATCGAGAATGCCAACGATGGCTTCGATTGCTTGGATTGCTGATGAGCTGGCGGTGGGAGACGCATCGATACCGAAGCCGTATCATCCACATCGATATCATCATCCTCCTCCTCATCCTCCTCGGTGGCCGTCGTATTGGCGGTCTGGTTGTGAAAGCTATCTCCCAATATGGAATCATTCTCCTCCTCCTTGATGGTCAATGTTGAGGCTGGTGTGGAGCAGGCGCCCGTTGAATGGGCACCCGGTGAGCCACCGCCTGCACTCAATCTTTGCTGCAACGCAGCGGCATGTAGAGCAGCTGCATCAAAATTGGCCGCCGGATGATGAAAGACGCCGGCTGAGGCTGCTGCCAATTGTTGTTGATGCAGTTGCTGCAATTGTTGCAACTGATGAAGATGTTGCAACTGTTGTTGCTGATACAGCGAAGCGGCCGTTGCCACATTGCCCGGTTGCAAGCTCATATCTAATGCGGATATTGTTATGGGTAACGAATGGATAAGATGAAGCTGTTCTTGTTGAAGATATTGCTGCTGGTGCTGTGGAGTTTGTGGTTGACAACCTGGTGGAGTGGGCGCTGTTTGTGGACTGCAGCGATCCTCAAGTGCCATTTGTTGTTATCACAATTTTATATAAATCAATTTCAAACTTGATTATTATTTCACTTCACTCAGAAATTCACTTTGCGTTTTGTAATATATATCTTTATTTATTTGCGTTTCGTTCTCGTGTTTTGTTTTCTCTTATGTTGCTGTGTTATTCTTCCGACAACTGCGACGCGCACGTCTGTTCCATGCGAGCTCAACGACTAAATTAACTAATCACAGTTGGCCGTCGCTGCGACGAAGCCAGCAGAAGAAGCCAGCTCAGAGTCAACCGATTGAACTGTCAGCAACAGAGCGAGATAGATGACTGTTTGTCTGTGTGTGTGACTGTGTGTGTGTGAGCAAGCAAGCAACAGCGAGAGCGAGCGAGAGAGAGAGAGAGAGAGAGCAAGCGAGAGTGCGAAGTGTCTCTCAATGTGACAGTGATGCGAAGACTTTGAAAAAAAAACTGTTGGAACTGATCGATTGGCAATGCTGCTGCAACTCTCAGCTCAAACAAGCGCTCTCTCCCTCTCTTTCACTCTCTCTCTGCAGCGCTCTCTCTCCCAAAGTGCGCGCAAGCAGTGTAGTTGCTGTTGTTGTTGTTTGTGTTTGTGACACTCGACTCGTTGTCACCTGTAATCTGACAGCGAGACAATGTTTTCCAGTCAGCGGCACAACACACAGCACACAGCACAAGAGCGCACACCAACTGTGCGAACCGGTTTGAAGGCATACATGCTCGCTCACATGCTAGCCTGCTCTCACACACATACTAACACAAAAACCCACACACAGACGAGGCTTGGAGCATTCGCGCGTTTGCTTGTTAGGACTCGATATGACTTTATTATTGGGAGCTGTCATGCGGTTGACAACTGTGTCGTTGTCTGCGTCTGCGTCGCTGCGCTCTCTCGCTCTCTCTCTCTCTCTTTTGGTGGGGCGTTGCCAGGCTGCGCTGCGGTGTACACATATGGCTGGCTCGCTTGCACACACATGCGCATGCGGCGAAAAATGGCTGCATGTTGTTGGTTTTGTTAGTTGATTTATCAACGCAGAGCGCGCGTGTTTGACGCTGACGCTGTCTCTGTCTCCGTTGAAACGGTTGAGTGATATCAATACCAATACCACCATCCCTACCCCGTCTCTGACTGCCCATCTTGTTCACTTAAGCATTTAGTTGTGTTGATTTTGTTTTTGGCCGCAACGATTCAATCTGTGTGTTTGGCCTACAACTTTATCGACACCCAGAAGAAAATGATCGACAATCAAAGAGATAGGGCGAACGAGAGCGAGAGCGAGAGAGCACATCAATATTAATTAGGTACAATTTACAAACAAAAAAGAGAAAATATATTCATGGTACGCGATTTTTCATTTAATTTTCAATCACAGTTAATTGTTGCGCCGAAGCGCGTTTTGATTGATTTTTAATTGACATTGAACACATATTAAATATCAATTTATTCATATAAAAGGCCACATTTTCAACCAAGCGTTTCCCATTAGCGTCTCAAACGCAAAAAGTGTAAAAAATAACGTTTGTCATTGATCAATAACAAATAAGCGCCTCTCAAAAGTCACATCTAATGTACCACATAATATATAAACAAACAACAAAGATACAAATGTTGTGAACGCTAATGAATTTGATTATTATTAGGAATTTTATTGTCAATATATCAGGCAAATGAGGAATCTTAATGAATTGTGTGGGGATTAACAATATGGCAAGTGTCGGTTGTTTTTGTGATTTATTCGAAATAAGCCTGATCTGATAATTTCCTGTTTTATTTCGCCTTTAAATATGCAGCAAACGACATTATTAATAAGCAGAAAACGCCCAAACAATAGCACTAGCAATATCCATATCAAGAGTAAAATAAATTTGACAAAAAAAATATTTATTTGCTATTTTCAACTCGTTTCTATTGATAAAGTAACAAAATTTATGTAATTTTTATGCGCATCTATTTATTTGAATTAAAGGCAAATAAATAAATAATACATATTTGAACAATATTTGGGCGTATCTGGTATTGTCCAATTAATTAAATAGCGATAAGAGCAGCCAAATAACCGTTTCGAGGTTAACCGTTTCGAAAAGCAAACAAACTCACTTCCAGTCCAGTTATTCGGCAGTCAGCCATTACGCGCGCCCACTGGAATATCGAAAACAAACAACAGCAACAACAACATAAATTCGAACTGTATACAGCACACAGCTAGCTGTCTCGCTCTTGCGCACATCTATCAGCGCTCTCTCTATAACAATGGCTGCTGCTGCTTCAAATTGCCGTCGGCTCTCAGCTGTGCAATTAAAGCAGCTGTTGATTTTTCCCTTCGCATTTCAAAAACACCCTCAGCCCCTCTTTCAGATTCGGTTACGCTTTTATTGCCATGATTTTCAATTATTACTGTTGTCATGTTTGCTTTGTGCATTTTGCGTTGCGGGGCGGCCACAAAAGGGTTAAACAGTTGCCGACAGTTGCGTAAAAACGCGTTAATTAAAGTTTTTAACTTGTTTTTGATTACACATGTACTCGAATTTTGCTTGACTTTGTTAATGATGCTTGGGAAAGAGAGAGAAACTCGTATGAGCTTAGGGAACTACCAGCTGCTAATGAGCTTGCTTTATTTTCTCCTAATCAACTTTTTTTTTGTTTAATTTTCTTTCAAACACTGAGCTACTGTTTTTAGCTTTTTCCTAATGATTTGTTTTCTATATTCATTATTGTTTGCTTAGGGCAAACTTAAATTAATAAAAGAAAACTAATGCAATTTATAATATTGTTCAGAAATGCGGGTACTTCAAGCTTAATTACAGCTACAACTCAATTTTTTTTTTTTTTTGGCTACGTTTGTAATTATCGCCTGCATTTCTCATGCTTAATGCAATTTCTCTAACACTTTAAAGCTAAACAATTTTGACCCATGGCGCCCTCTGGCGGTCAGCGACGCTAAACGGTTTCTTTCCAAGCTCCAACTGTGTGTGTGTGTGTGTGTGTTTGTGTTAGTTGGTAATTTAAAAATCACATTTAAGCTGAAGAAAATGAAGAAACGCGTAAATCCGTGAGTCCGACTTCTGCTGAGTGCCAACGGATGGTGCGCGCAAGAGTTATTAATGATTCCCGGCATAACCATCAGCACACAAATACACTAACACAAACACACACACACACATAAATTAACATTAACACTGACACCGAAGCATAAATATATATTAGTATCAGTATTAAAAAGCGACTGCCACGACTTCCCCCTTTTGAGTTGTTTTTTTTCCTTTCAACTCTTTCCAGTCGGAGCATTAAGTAGAATAATAATACTAAATCAACTACAGCGTTACTATTTTTTTCCTTTTTAATCTTTTAATTATAGCAATTCGGCTATAAACTTGATTAAAAAGATCGCAGCAAATCAAAGTTTTTAACAGGGTATTTAAGATTCGTTAAATTTGCTGAGTGCTTTGGAGTTTTAATTAAAATTTAACTTGCTTCGTTAATCTTTTAAGCCAACAGGCTGAATCTTTACTTTCCCCTCCCCTCCTGCCTGTTTAATCTTTTACGGTATATCGCTGTGGGCCTTAAAAATAATTTGTAAAATTTTGTTTAAATATACATTTGTTATTTGTTGTTGTCGCCTTTGGTGATTTCCAAAGTGTTTAGGGTTAAATGTTAATGAACTTGTTGATTATAAATTTGACTACTTTATTTGCCAACCAAACAAAAGAGAAGAGATCAAATTATAAAAGAGAAGAAAACAAGTTTCGCGATTTGCCAAAGACAATCATTAAATTGTTTCGCTAGGTTATAAAAATAATATACATATTTAACTTGGCCATTTTTACGAGTATTCTTCAAACTATTTTTATGTGCACAAATCAGAAAAGTCGTAAAAAAAAACTATATGCATATATATATGGATATAAAATAAACTGAAAGTCATTTATAATTTTATGACTTCATCACTTTGGGGCAATACAAATTTGCATGCTTGTTGGCCACTTTGTCAATTTTGGTAAAAAAAAAACAACAAAACTTAAACAACGCAACGTGTTTTTCAATCGATTAACAACTCTTTAAAATGTGTTTGTTGTTGTTTTTTATGTTTTTATTCAAATGTTTTTGTTTTTTTGTTTCTTTTAGTTTCTGTTGCACAAATCAAGCTTGCGGCTGTAATTTGCTGCCGTAATTTAACAAAATTGCTTTTCTCGGCTAATTTGTCAATTTGCCTACGCGTGTTTTAAGCTCTTTTTTTGAGCTTTTTTTATGGCTCGTTAAAGTCGCTAATTGAAAGCTAATGCCAAAGATTTGCTTAATATCTTATTTTGTGACTTGAACAATTTCGGTTCAATTTTGGCGCTTTCTTTATGAGCTGAAAGTTTGCGTTTAAATTGTGAAAGTGTGAACTTAAAAATTAATGTATAATTTATATAATAAATATATGTTTTAGATTAAATTTCTTCGGTTTTACGCTTAAAATATATTTTATCCCTTAGAAACTCTATGACCAAGTTTGTGTCCTAAGTCTTTTGTTATACATATTATATATTATCTAATGTTCTTAGATTTCAATTCAAGAATACGTCGAATTTCATAAATTATATTTTAAACTAAAAATGAAGCACAAATTTTATTTCAGTACAGAATTATTTTATCTTAACTTTTTCCTTTAATAATAATAATCAATCAATAATCTTTTTGCTAACACATCTTATATTCTTTTCCCTGAAACTGGTAAAATTCCATGTGTTAACCGATGATAATTAAAAATTAATAACCAACACATGTTGTCATCTCAAGTTCGTGTCCTAAGTCTTTCGTTTAGGTTACACAATTTTCCAGGAAATTTGTACAGATTTGCCATAGATTGCATGAGCCACAGCATAAGAACAACAGAGAACAAGGTCTTAACACACTTTTGTCTGGCCTAATCCAATAAAAACTTAAGCCGATTGTTTTTCATATATGTTTGCAAACACAGGCTGAGTCGATTTCCAAAGGATAACTGAACAAATCTGTAAATTCGATTAAACCGCAAAGCATGAAAGCAAGCCGAAGGAAGAAGTAGAATTTTTTAATAGACAAGGCCAAGACTTAAGGATTCTAATGCACAGCAAGTGCAACGATTTGGCAGCAATTTGCAACAGAGCCACAGGTGGTGACTCTTCCTCTTGCTCTGTTTGGTGCCTTTTGTATTGTTCCTGTAAATAATTGTGTGGTTTGTGCAACGCAGTCACAGAAGCAGCAGCCGCAGCAGCTGTAAATGACTTTGAGTTTGTTGTCCTTGACTCGAATGTCCTTGTTAAGGCTTCAACTAAAAAGCATCGATTGGCCCAATTCATGTTGAAGGCCAAGTTAATAAAAGAGTCACACGACCAGCAGTATCAAAAAAGTAGTGCTTGGGTGGCAAAAGCAATTGTCCTTGAAAAAGGAAAAATAGACCTACAAAATCACTTGCAACACGGCTAAACTTCAAACGTTGCAACCATTTTCCTTCAAAGAAAACTAATTTATGAAGCAAACCGAAAAGCAACAGCAAAAGAAGAGAGACAGTGAGAGAGAGAGAGAAAGCAAATGTGAAAGATCATTTATCATGACACCCAGGCTAGCTCCTCATATAAAGTTAACATTTAAAAGTGCCTTGGAACGTACCTTAATGATCTTTTTTTCAGCTCAGCTGGAAAGCGAGAGAAATCCAATAACATTTTAATAACAAAGCTGCATAGCTGCTATGTTTGGGATATATCCCCATAAATAAGCGTATTTCCATGGAATCAAGTCCAATTCGAATGCCCGAAAAAAACAAAACAGAAATTGTATCTATATCTATTCACCTTAAAAATAAATAATTAGCTACAGCCACAGCGACTGATTGAGGATTTGGCTGTGGAGTAGATTGAGGGGCAGACACGCCTTTCTTAAAAATCCAAAATGCCGCTTAGCCGAGAGAGAGAGAGCACATAAAGATACATAGATACAAACCGAAAAGATGCAACATCCCAAAAGGTTCTACATGGTTTCTCACTTATGTACATACGAGAAGACATCATGATGTCGTGTGTTCGTATGTGTGTTTGTGTGTAGATCGGTCGGTGATTGTGTTGCCTGGATTAGGGTAATCAATATTTCATTTCAACCAATGCGCTGGCATTGGACATAAATTAAGAAGAGAGAGTCCCCCCCCTCTCTCTCTCTCACTCACGCTGTGCCTATTGGTGACCACGCTTCGAAATGGAGACAATTCGTTTTTTTTTTTGGTGACCCAATCTTTGATTTGTTGCATCGCCGTGCGATGGGTTTGGGGGGGGGAGCATATTCATTATCAGTTATTAATATTCAAAGTGTCATTTTCAGTAAGATAATTCTTAGATTAAAGTGTGTTAGAGGATGATATTTTAACAAAGGAAAAGTGAAGTTTCAACTTTAAAGCTAGATCTTTAACTATAATTAACTTTTATAGCGTCGAACATCCATATAACGAATCTCAAGGGTAAATGAAATAACTTCGTTATATAGAAACTTAATTGAAATGTTCCGGACAAAACCTTCTTGCACAGAAAGTTCGTTACATAGAAGTTCGACTGTACATTCAGTAGTAAGTAGTGTGTAAGTAGAGATTACTATTAACTAAGCTTATAAGAAATAATAATAAAGCGGTTGAAAATAAATCCTAATGAAGAGAAAACCTTTCATTAAAATACCAAAATGCGCTTTGGTATTTTATTTTCCAAATAAAAAACCGAATTGCATGACAGAAATCAACAAATTTGTTAACTTGCTTCAAATAAGTACTTATACTATTAGTTATTGCCAACGAAAAGAAAAACAAAAAGCTATTATTACGCATTGTGAAAGCAGACATAACAAATTATAGACAGCGTAATTGAACAATAGCTTCATATAATTGAATAACAAGCAGAGAATGTGAAAATTACAACAAATTGTTATAATAAAATAATTATATGGTGATATTTTTAATGAATTGCCTAAATCATAGAGGAATAATTTCATTAAAAATTTTAATATTGGAACTTTTTCAGTAATTTTATGAAAGAGAAAGTAAAATTTTGTTTTCTAAGCCAGGGAATGCAAAAATAGGTTAGAGTCGTTTTACTTAACGTCTATGTTAGTTAAGTAGATGCAAAAGTGACTGTAGAATAATGAATATTAAATTTTAATAAATATTTAGTTAAGCTCATCATCTCATATAACATTTTTCGATTAAATATCAGCTAAGCTCAAACTCAATCCTATCAATAACAATATTACAAACTTAAATTTTAAATCAATGCTATTGCCATCAATTTTTTCAATCATAGAATGGAATGTTGAATGTTAAGTAAACACACACACACACACACATACCCAGAGTAAATACCGTTAGGCAACAATCAGCTGAGCAATCTGAACAAAGAGAAAATACACTGTAAATTATAGACGCATAAAACTGCTAAGAGGGACAGACAGAGAGAGAGAAAGAGAGAGAGATAGAAAATTACGTCTCAAATCCATAAATTAGCACCTCATTCCACATAATTATCCCCAACGCTGTTTGATTGAGGCGTGTTAAGTGTAGACAAGGGGCGATATGGCAAAAGTGGCCAAGTGCTAAGTGGCTGTGCAAATGTTTTTACAACAACAGCTTTTTCACTTTCCACCTCAGCTGCTACTAACTAAAAAGTTTGTTTTCATATACATTTATCCAATCAAGCGCAACTGAAAGAAAAAGAGAAATAAGATTGCCACTTACTTACTTTACACAGTTGGAGTTTCCAGTCGCAGTCTCGGTCTTGGTCAATTCAATCAGTCAAACAACACGCTGATTAGCAGCTTGAGTTAACTATTGGTACGGCTAACGCTGGACGAAGTCAGCCCCAACAAGCTGATCATGGCTCATGGCTGATGGCTAAGCACGTACTAAATGGTTAAATAGCTTTTCAACCAACTTGGCGCACTTGCTCAATCAGTCTGGCAACTTTATATATACACATATATTGAGTGTTCCGTGTTTTCCACTCACATCCTTCCTCCCCTCACTTGACTAAAAGCATTGCAATAGCAGTCAGTCAGCCTCAAACACGTCAATTGGCTTAACAAAAAATTAACGCATTTTGCGCTTTCATCAACAGCAATATACTCTGTAACGATTGTGCTTGAAAAGAGGTATGCTTAACAGTTGCTAAGGTTGTAGCTATAGTATAGGAATAGGAATAGTTCAAACTCAATTAACACTTTGAAGTTTGTTTAAATCCAATCTTAATGTTCACCCTCGATACAATTGCTTACATTTTGCTAAAAGATTTGATGTCTATGTGTTACCATTTGGTCTATGTGTTGATAGCAGTCAGTCAGCCAACAAGCAAGGATAAAAAATGCTTTCAGAAACATTTTCTTTTAAAAACAGGGTATTGCAAATGTTATCATCTGCATTTTACTGCCTTCGCATAATTTGTTGATTATTTGAAGCTAAATAATTGGCAGCTAACAAGGCTAATACCAAACTCAACTAAGGAGCCAAGCGGCTAATCCAGTTTCCACTTAATCATTTCATTGAACAAAAGTCAGCTGGCAGAAAATATGGTTATTAACAATAATAGTATAGACAAAACTAGAGCTGAAGCAATGTAGCTATAGCTTAATGCCACACGGCTCTGGGGCATATGCGATAATGGCAGCAAACACAAAACCAAACTCAAAGATAGAAAAAAAAACATACGAACGCACTTTGGAAGACGCTGATAGAAGCTGCTTCTCTCTTTGCTGCTGCTTTGTGTCACTGATCGTAAATTATATGAGGGAATCATAGAAAAAGAGTTTCACTTTGTGGAAGGGGGGGTGGCGGTGGAGGTGGGGAACCGATCCGATAAGCAGACAAATGACAACAACAACAACAAGAGGCCCACCAACAACAAGGACATTAGTGTCACATTAAACATGACCGCAGCTCAAAGACCCTAAAAGAAAGAAAAAACGAAAAAACGATCCCCTAAGTAGCCTTTATTGTTGCTGCTTCAGTTGCATTATTTGGGAGCAGTGTGCAGCGGCTTATCAGCGGCACTGATGTGTCAAAGTGTGGCAAGTAACCGCAGGCTTCAGACAACAACCTGCAAACCATATTTCATCTCATGGTTTGGTTTGCTTTGGTTTGCTTGCTTTTGTTGTCACAACAAATGGAGAGAGGAGCCTAAGGTTTCTGTCAATTTAAATGCCCTCTAATCAGGTGTAGTTAAGTGTGTGAGTGTTTGTGTGTGTGTGGTCCTTGTACTTGGCAATTAAAAAAAAAGAATCCATACCCAAAAGCCGCTTAAAGACGAGAAGCTGGTTGATGAGATGGAGTTGGTGAGGGGGGCACAAACTCTTCTTCTTCTTCTTCTGTTGCGTGTGTGCATTTAATCGCCGCTTAGGTGCCAAAAGTATCTCTGGCATGCGTAGAATGCAATGCAACAGCAACAACAACAACAACCAACCAACAAACAACCAACAACAACAATCCGCAACAGTTTGCCGATTTCGTTGAAATTCAGAATCGTGAGAGAGTTGCCTTCGTCGTAGTCGTCGCCGTTGTCGTCGTCGTCGTCGTTGTCGTCGTTTGCGACTCATTTAAATCTCGTTTGTGGCAGGCATTGGCCCTGGACTCGGAGAGCCTTGAGAGCCCAACGACTCTTGGGCTCCAGCAGCATCGTGTGTGGTCCGAACAAGCAGCAGCAAACAGCAACAACAACAAACAGCAGCAATAAAGCGGCCCAATCAACATAAGCATCTACATAAATACTCGAACATCGGACGCCAAAAGCTTCATTGTCTCCGATTTTGGCACACACACACAAACATACATAAATTTGCAGCTGCTGCTGTTGCTGCGTGCATAGTTTTTGCGCTTATCACCAACTGATAACAACACACAGCAGCAACTTCAACTTGCAGCACCAACAACAACAATCGTCGACGAGTGCCAATTAGGACAAAAAAATGTACTCGCTATTCAACAATACTCAACACTTGCAGGTCTGCAATCAAACACGCTGGAGTCTAAGCTTTGAGTTTTAAGTTTATCTACAACATTTAGACAAAACACTTGAAGAAAATCTATTTCCCAGCACAATTTTCTTTATAAGTGCTGTTTTTGCTAAAGCATGGAAAGTAATTATGCATGGCAATTAAGACAGTATCGCCCTATATGGCCATTCATTTCTCAATTGGGAAGTGCCAAAAGATTAATTTTTCAGTTTTTCATAAAACTCTTTTTGTATATACTTTTATTCTACTCTAATTATAAGAGCTTGTCAGGCTTCTTGTTGCCTTAAATTTGGCTTTCAATATTAATTTGGCAAATAATTTAGTCTTAGGATTTGAAACTAAGTCGCATGCTACTTTTCCTAAGTTTTCGTTGACTTTACTTTTATATTCTAGCGACGAGTATATTTATATACTTGTCAATACATAATCTTGTTAGTTCTGAACTGATTTAACTTTTTTCCAAGTGTACTTCCGTAACAGTATCTGAATCTAATGCTCAATGCCAAGTGCCAAGTGCCAAGTGGCTGCTAATTGGCATCTACAACAACTACTTCAGCCAAGAAACGTTAAGAAAAAAAAACTCCCATATCACCGCTTATCGCTCGAGCCGCTGACAGAGTATGTCTGGATAGAGTTGACTATCTTTCTGAATTTCAGACTGCCTCGAACCCATGGCACAAACCTACATACAGACAGACAGACATACATGCATGTGTATGTAACCGTAAGGCGTGTGGCACAATCTGTAAAGTTGAAACCGAAGCCGAAACCGAAACTGAAAACCATTTTGAACGTCAACACGCGCGATAAGCAACTAAATTATTAACACACGAATCCCAAAGCAGACTTTTCACTGCTGACTGCTTGAATATATTCCAAAAGGCCGCCATCAACTACAATCCCTGACTCCCCGAAGCCATATAAGGTTTGTAAGTTTGTTCCCGACGGCTCCCGTTGTTATTTCTGTTGAATTTTCTGCACCCATGTTCGAACTTCAGAGAGCTTTGCAATCAAAATTCGAATCGCATTGACTCATAAACTATATCGCTGACGCTGATATGGCGGCTACATACAAAAATAAAGAAAATAATATTAAACCAACCGCCACCTGAGCTTCCATTTAACATGAAATCGTTGAAAAATTCAATTTTCAAAAGTTGTTTCTTGTAATTCTCCAGCGCTTGCTGCTTGCAACTGCTTCTGTTGCGCGCTGTGTGTTAACTTATTTGGAAGTGAGGAAATATCAAATTTATAACACTGACGTTTGCCAATCAACATTGCCTCCCAGCGCACACACACACACACACACATTACCTGACCTTGTTATTGCCTATGAAAACTTAATTTGCCATTGGGGCAAAGCGTGACTGCCAATTGAGTTATGTCTAAAAGCAAAACAAAACACAACAGAAACGGGTGGAAGAAATAAAAAAGAGGCGGTTGTAGATGCAATTAGAGATGTGAGCGTGTCATAATTACATAAATAAGTGAATTAATAAGCTTTAAAAAAACACGAAGATTATTTTTATAGTTTTGTGTTGTTTGTTAAGCAAAATGTTTAAGGTAAAATGCTTTCAAATAAACTTCAACAACTTAATAAATAAAATAAAAGACAAATTATTGCTATTACCTTTTTATTAACTTTGACATTAATAATTGATTTTTCGCTGAACTTACACAATTTTTGTTTTATTGTTAACTTTAAGCTTCGAAATTGTACAACAAGTAATAAATTTTTGCTTATCTTGAACTTGAAATTTATACAATTAATTGTCAAGATGTAAGCTATTTTTCTACAAGCAAAATATAATCCCTCACTTGGCCACCTTTTGCTGACCGGTGAATAAAAAAATAAAACACAATTAAACGATCAACAAGCAACATTTGTGGCAGAGGCAAAGGAATCCAGTGGCAAAGACAGACGGCAAGCGGCTTTTGTCGATGATGTATTATCACGTTTGTCAAAACAAAAAAAATCGCTACCATGCAACACTCGTTTTGCATTGTGCTTTGCTGCCCACGCAAAATATATATATAAAAAGTATAGTGTAGTATATCCCATCGGAGTGTGCATAATAAAATTATAAGCGGGATTAGTGTCGCGCTCACAAAGCCCCAGCCAACGAATTGAGACAAACAATGACAGACAAGAGTAGTAGCTCCAGCTCCAGCCTCAGCCTCAGCCTCAGTGTGTGTTCTTCCAGGAAGATTCAAGACTCAATAGTCGGGTAGAGTCTTGTTGAGCTTCTTAGCTTCTGGCCCGACTGTGACTGATTGATTTGTGTGTCATGTTATTCATGTTTATTATCAGTATCTTTGTGTTGGCCTTTTCAAGGTGAGCGTTTGGGAGCAATTGTTGTGTTTGTGCTTGTTAGCTCCCCCTGGGAGATGGAAACGATTTTAATGTTTGCTCATAAATCCATAAATTGCTCTAACGGGGCCTTTAAAACAGATATAGCTATAGCTATGATAGAAGCGCATTGTGTTGACACTCGTTTAAAGGTAGCGCAACATTCAGAGTCAAGGTCATGTCTGTTATAACGTTGTCCTTGTCCTTGTTGCAAAGGACGAAACGCGTGCCGAGTCGTGTGACCTGGCTATTGTTAATGAATAGATAACTAAAAAAGAAGGAGAAAGAGAGAGAGTACGCGTGGCAGACTCTATTGATGCTTAAGTTAAGCATAATTGCAAAAACGATCTTCGAGGTTAATTGTGTTTTAGCCTTGGCTTTTTTGCTACGCTTTCTACTTGGCATTGAGCGTCTCAGAATCTTGATCTTCATTATTCTCATAATTGAGCAGCATTTAGTTCTTTTTTAAATAGTTTGTGTGACGCTCGTAAACAGATAGAAATAAAATGAATGTAGACTTTCTTGTTAAGATATAGGAGAGAAACTAAAATAAAATATTTAAAATACATTAAAGGTCCGGGAAAAATGTCAAACTTAAAAATGTCAACAAATTGATTTATTCATACAATGTAAGGAAAATATATTAAATATTATTAATAGAAAACCAAAAATTGATTAATGAATATTTATTATTAATTAATCTTCTTGTGCTACAGCTAAGTTTGTATTATTGTCATGTCAAAGCAAACTTAATCATTAATTAATTTAATATGGAAGTTTTTTTTAAATCGAATTATGAAAAAAGTATTAATACAAAGAATTAATAATATCGATTTGGAATTCTTGTCCACACAATTAATTCAGCACATTCCATTCTCGCAGATCTCGCGCAGAATAAGTAGACAAACCTTTTAGAGTAGAGAATAAAAATGGAAGCTCGGTCGGGTGAAGGTGGTTCGACTTCATTAACGGTGATTTGAAATGGGTGTTCCAAACGAGAGAGAGAGAGAGAAAGAAACAACAAGAACGAGAACAACGCCACCCAACAGCGCATCGATAAAAATCGTATTAAGCTTAAAAAATGCGTTTTGCCATACTCAGCAACAATTTCAACTTGGAGTCTCGACGTTGAATCTCTAAAGCAGAATCCAAGTTAGAGGCTGGGCATTATTAATTTGCAATTGTACCGGTACCCCAAAGAGAGAGAGACTAGCCATAGATCTTGCATTATATTGGCCTGTCTGTGTCTGTGTGTGTGTGTGTGTGTGTCATATGCGTTTTCTCATAAGAAGTGCTTACAAATTGCCTTGTGTGCAATTATCGCCAAAGCTGATAACGGACATATGGGCAAAGATCATGGCAAAGCAAAAGCAAGCAGGCGGGATCGGGATCGGGATCAAGAGCATTCAACAGCCGCCGAGAGAGTTATGGCCAAGGCGATGAGCTGGCTAATTGCTTTTAACGGTTGCTACGCTCGATCAATTGATTAATAGAGTATGAGAGAGAGAATCAGCCAATTATCCAGATCCATTTAGTTTGATTGCCAACAAGTATCTGGTTGTATGTTAGTAACAAGCTAATGAATGCTCTACAAACTGTTTGCCAATTCAGTGAAGAAGTTTTGGTTAACAATCCTTATATTTTTTGATGAAGTTCTGGCTATGCTTTAACTTCTTCTTAAAAAGGCCATAATGATAAATACCTTGCAAAATACCATTGAAAGTTTTATTGTTAATCATCTGCCTTTTAAACAGATCACCCGATATGGTTATATGGTTATTTGTGATGTTTTACCTCCCACAGCAACAAATTGTTGTCAATATCATAAATGCGCAGAGAAGAAAGAATACGAAAAAATGCTAAGCAATTCAGTTAAGCCAAGAGCCAAGTTGAGTGCTTCTGACTAATAAATTCGTAACAAATCAATGACCCTTCCCATGCCACAAATGCTTGATGTTCTCAATCCACAAAGGCACAACAATACCAAACAACTTGGACTGAACTTGAGGCACAATCCACCATTAATAAAACGAAACTACACGCATTTCTACTTTAGCACCAGAAGGATCTGTTCCTAGAGTTCTTCTTGCTTGTACTTGCCTCTTGGTACGGTTGCATTCTTCACGCATCTCAAAATGTATATATATATATATAAAGGCCCAAGGTTTCACTCTTAAGTCGCAACAAAAAAATAAATAAGTAAAAATATTCAAAAAACAAGAAAAGCGAAGAAAAAAAACTTCTCTCGTTTCGTTTCGTTACGTTTCGCGTTTCCCACAAGTTCAACTCTAATTGTGACTTTATTTGTGCATTTATTGCGGCAAGCGAACGCAGCTGAAAAGAAACACACACACACACACACACATATACAGCAGCGCCCTTTCGTAGCAGCAGCTTCAACTTGGGTGGTCTCGAACAACTTTTGCGGCGCATCTTCAAAGCCGAACTCGCAGCTTCCACAGCCTCGCTGTGGTATCCAACTTGGAACATGCACCATGAGCGAACCAAAACGAACAAGAACCAACCTGAGGCAGGCAGATAGCAACGACTTCGTTTGTTGCATGCAACACACACACACACACGCACACACACAAAGATACGAACAGGGGGGGTATAGAAACTGTTTTTTGAGACACCCAAACTGAATTCTAAATGATCGTTGCAAATTCTGTGGAACAGTGTTTCGTTGGAATTTGCAAATGAGTTGTGTATGCGTGTGTATGTGTGTTTGTGTGTGTGTGTGTGTGTGTGTGTACCTATAACAAAAAAAAAAACAAGGAGCAAGCAAGGCTTTGTACATTTACTTACTATCTGGTTTTTGGGGTAAAAAGAAGTTGAAAAGTTGTCTTTGATTCGAGTGCAAATAATAAATTTGCAGCTTTTGTCGGTCGACGGAGACAGACCGGAGACCGACGTTGTAATCCAATGTTGCTTGCTTCTGACCCATTTAGTGTCCGTAGACTTAAAGGCTCTTTCCGAACCCATGGACTCTTTTTATTATAGATCTAAAGTTGCGCAGCTGCTGCGCCTAACAAATGCAAAAGCTTGTTTTATTTTTATTGGTATTAATCAAAGTTGGTTGTTGCTGTTATTTGGTGAAAAATCTTGTAATAGTTTTCATATATGATTGATGAAGTCGATTTTTGTATTTCGAGCCCAACCCGTTGACCATAAATCAAATTGCTAAACTGCCACAACACAGCCTCGAAACTTTCGCTGACAACCTGAGCGAAATTGACCCGCACCGAGTTGCCCCAAACACACACAGTGTAAAGAGTTGCCCCCATTTGCGCTGACTGCTGGGGTTGGCACCTTCTCTTTGTCAAATCAGCATTTAAAGTTAATTAAGGTCCTGCCTAAAAAAAACAATATCTTCAACTGTGATTTCAACTCAAACTTGGTTTTGGGATACTTTCTGCTTGAGGCTTTTCTTGAATTGGGCTCTCATTCCCATTTCCATTTGATTTTGCATGTCGATTGGATGCCACAAATTAATGGCTAGTTGGCAAAGTTGACTTTTCTAGACCTTTTAAGCTGCTTTCATTTTGTTGAGTATTTTTATTGCAGCGCGATATTTAGTTTGTTGGCCAAGCCAAGTTGACTCCAGGCTTTTGGGCTGTCTTGGCTAGAAAAAAACAAAAGTTGGTTGGATTTGATGTGCCTAGAAGGGCCGATTGATGGCAATATTGTTTCTATGATTTATGAGTTTGCCTGCAAAAAAAAGAAGGAAAACTTAAAATAAAATACCATCCGATGTTATTTTGAAAGTATTTACGTTTGTTGCATATTTAGTAAAAAGTATTAACAATTTACGGATCGTATTTACCTAATTCTAGTTTTTCCTCTCTTCTTCTCTCTTTATTTCTCTCTACATTGTTTAACATACTATGATCTTTACGTAGTATGATATCATCAAGTTGAGCTCTAATAAAATAGAAATGAATATAAATAAACTTGGCAACAACATGAACATTTTCACAGTTTAATAATATTTGCACATAAATAAATATTTGTTAGCTTGTTTTGTGCATTATTTAAGAAGATTATTAATAGAGTGAATTATTTAATAGCTTAGATCAGAATTGAAAATGAACTTGAGATATTATCAAAAAGGAATTTGAATAAATTAAACTTAAGTTAGTTTATTGAATTTATTGACTTTTTAATTTCACAACTTTGTTAAGAGTTTTATCTTTTTTTAATAAAAACCTACTTTAGCTTAAAAAAAACAAAAACCTATAATTGAAAATGTAACTTATTGTATTTAGAAACATTCTGAGCGACCTTCAATGTGTGGGCCTCTTTTAATTAGCTTTGAAGGCCTTCTTTGATTCTCTCTCTCTCTGTCTCTGTGTACATAATTGACGACGGCACTTGTTAGCCAAGTTAGCAACGGAGCGTTACTAATTTCTAGCTACTGCATGACGGCACGTACTCCTACAAAAAGGCCATAAACAAAGACAATGAATATTGCTTCAAGTGTAAGAAAAGGCAACGATGCAGTTTATAAATGACTTAAAAGAAATCTTAAAGTATAAATGATGTGCAGTGAATATTCTTATATATAAAAGACTTTTTTGTGAATTAACTAACTGACTGACTGACTGCTATCAACGCACAGCCTTAACGATTGGGCAAAGCTATCTAGTTTCTTCGCATAATTATAGCATCTCGATCGTTAGTCAACAATAAGATTGAACTTTTCCAAAATCCAACTGCAATTGAATAAATATTGAGGTAAACTTAACGCGTTTTCTTATGATTAGTTAATTAACAATATCCAATTGATCATACTGTAAGGTAATTAATACCTTGTGGCGCCAAAGGCAGCACTTATAGCACCAACAATAATAAACAATGAAATCCCTCCACCTAAAACAACAACAACAAAATGAGGTAGTAAAAAGCGGGAAGCGCAATGCAAACAAAACTGACATTTTACACCTTTTCATTATCTCAACTGGCAAACAAATAAACGGACAACCAACGAACAAACAAACTGCAACAACAAAAACAGCAACAACAATAATGAAGAGAAAAAGAAGAAGCAGAAGACAATGCAAACAAAACTGCACAAAATAAGTAGGTGCAATGTGTTATTTGTTTTATGGCTTAAATTGCGGGAAGCCAACGATCAAACAAGCGACTAAAAAGCGCTAAGCGTTGCCCCCCTCCCCGACTTACCATGACTTACCCCACCTTAACACTCCACCCACCATGATGGCATTCCCCGCTACCGTTACCCTTCTGCCCTTCTTCCCTTTGGCAATTTGTGTGCAACGTTGCGCAAACTTCGCCTTCGACCGCCTCAAAAAGCACTCAACGGAATACGAATACCCAACCTAAAATGAAGACTCGTCTTAAAGAGAGTTTAGCTTTGGCTTTGGCTGGTTAGTTTGTGAGCATAATTAGCTTTTCGAGCTTCATCTTCTTCTTCTACTTAATCGTGATCCATTTCCTCGACACTTGGAACGTGGAAAATGAAAACGTTGCACATAATTTATGGCCACGACTTTTTTTGTTGTTATTTTTCTTACTTTGCATCTGCTTAAACAACAACTTGGCTAACAGCTAGTGAGAGGAAATTAAAAAATTTCAGTCGATTTGCGGCTACTGTGAAATTAACAGGCCATAGAGGGCGTGCCAAAAACAAGGGGGGGCAGAGATGAAAGGGGTAGCGAGGCGTGACAAAGCTAATATTAAAGCCAAGGTGGCATAAATTAAACAGCTCGCAACAAATGTACCACGTATCATTTAACAGGAAATTGCGCGACGTTTGCGAAATGAATGCCAAACATTAAGTCATAATTGTGTAGCAGCCCAGAGTATCTGTCAGATACATTTACTTTTCGAAGTTGGGGTAAGAAACACACAACACACATTCGAAGTTCGAAACCAGTTTTGTGAGTTGAGAAGGAGAAGATGAAAAAGTCTACACACACTCCACAAACTCCTGCGCAAAAGATACAAATGTATCTTTTACGTTTAGAGCGAGATGGCATCAAGGTTGGAGTCATCTCTTTTTGGTGGTGGTGCTGGTGGTGGTGCTGGTGTTTGTGCCAAGACTAAACGAAGAAGGCGGAGTCAAGTAGACTTTTGTTTATCTTTTTCTTTCTGCCAAGGATAACAGAAAACCCAAAGAGTTTGACTCTTGATGGAATTATCAACGCGCTCTTTGGATACGGCTTAGAAAAAAAGAGATACAATAACGCTGCACGTTCCCAATTTAATTAGTCTTGCGCTGAACGCAACGAATCAGCAAAAAACAAAAACAAAAACAATGAGAAACTCATAAAACATCAAAAAGTGTAAAAAGTGCGCAGAACTTTTTTGCAGTCTGCAGTCTTAAAGCCAATTAAGCGATCTTGCACATGAGTGCAACGTGCTACATGCAACACACACACACACACACACGCTGGCCAACCAACCAACTGACCATCAACAGACCTGGCCAACAAGCCCAGGCTGGCATCTCACTTCTTCTTCTCCAATTTCCGTTGTGCCTTGTAGCGCTTTTTAGGCAAGCAACAGACGGCCAACAAATTGCGCACAACTTCATCATAATCAACGCGGCTCAACGAAAAACAGCCTGTTGTATACAATGGCCAAAATGATCAGCGAGGCAAAGAGGTAGAGAATGGGAGAGGGTGAGGTAGAGAGAGAGAGAGAGGTTGAGGGTTTGCAAAACTTAAAGATACTCTACAGTTAACAAAAGTAAGCAAAGTAAAGCTTTAAATTGCCTAGAAATAAGATTTTATGTATTATATTGAAAAATGGTTTATTACCAATTTTAATTTTCGAAAATAAGATTATACAATCTTCATTTGGGAACTAGTATTCTTAATGTTATTTTTTGTATTTAGTTTTTACTTTTATAATTTTTAAATATTTATTTTGTTACTTTTTTCAAATATTTCATTTATATAAAACAATAATTATGACTTTCGATGCTTCAACTTTCAATAAATCTTTTTCTGGCTTCCATTTGTAAAATACTTTTATGTTATTTCGGTATTAGTTTTTTAAGTCTTTTAAAGTGTTATTGTTTGTTTTAAGTGTTTATAATAATAATAAGTTAGTAACTCCTCATCAATTATATAAATTATAAAACAATAGCAATGATGATATGTATCCAGTTATTTACTATAATACACCATTGCTTAGGGTATATCATTCAAGTGCATATTGAACAGTCTTTATAACTAAAAACTGGACGAAAACGAAGGCGAGTGGCCAGAAACAGACAGACACTATGCGAAAAACTAAGGTTAAACGCTGGCTAAATTATTTTACGTGCCTGAGACAGGCAGTCAAAGAGACAGGGGAGGCTGACAGAGGGGCTGACAGAGGCACCCAGAAGAGTTGCACCATAACTCAGCTATTGGGCGAGAGGGGATAACGAGGGGCGGGAAAATGATGTGAAAATTGTGCCATAACTTTTGGTGGTGGCTGCTGTTGTTGGCCCCCGATGGTTGTTGTTGATGCGGATGCTGTTGCATGAGGCATGTTGCATGTTGGAGTCAAGTCAATGCGATTTTTTTTTGCTTTTTATTTGTTTTTGAAATCACAGCTACAAATCATAAATTGCATTTTACGATATTGATTGGCCAAATGATCATCCTGTTGCCATTATTGTTGTTGTTGCTATTGTTGTTGTTATTGTTGTTGTTATTGTTGTGGGCGTGTTTGCTTTCGCAACTTGCAATTTTTAGACTGTGCAAATATTTTTGTTTCTGTATTGTTTTAGCCCTAGGCACAAAAATCAACGAACTCGACTTTATTTGCTTAGCCGGAAATTATTATTATTATTATTTGGCCACAAAGAGACAGAAAATGAGAGAGAGAGATAGAGAGAGAGAGCGATTAAATAGCATTGAATTATGGGCGGACAATTCAAATATGATTGCTTAGCCATTACAATAGAAATTTTTTTTGCACTTTGAGTCGGGAGTGAAAGAGTTTTGGGTTTCAATTGAAATATGAAAATGTGACTTAGTATTTCCGGATATTAAGAAATAGATTTTAATACAGACACAAGTTAAAAGCTTTCTTTAACTAAGATGTAAAGTAGTTGGCCTAAAAAGAATCTATTATCTATCTAGAATAAAGATACTTTGTGCTTGGCTTACTTTTCCATTGAGTTTTTAACACAAAAAACATTTACCGCAAACAATAAACAGTTTTTAGCAACTGCGTCACGTTCAATGTTCTCTTTATGAAACAGAGAAACAAAGAAAAAAAAACAGGATAAATTGGTTTAAGGAGCTGCATAAAAAGGGTTTTCGTTTTTATTGTCGTACAGCTGGGACAGCTGCTAAGCGTCGCTTGCAAAAGTGGATGTGGCTCTATTTAAATCACCATCAATGGGCAAGGTAATAAAAAACCACAACAACAACACTAACAACAAAAGACAACGAACAACGACAAACGACAACTTTATGAAGACATAAATTGGTAAATTGAAAAGCCTGTCCCTGATGATGATGAGCCTGATCAGTTGCCAGGCAGCTAAATATTAAAACTCATCTCGACACGCTATGCAATTTTGCGTGCCCCCAGCCTCCCGCCCCCTCCCTGCCATCACTAACACCAACATTGCAACTAGTTTTGCGACCTGCAATTAAACCATTAATTTAATGAGCAAGTGTGAGTGCAAGAAGATTCACAACATGGATGGATCATCGTCTGTGTTCTGGTGCAACCATTTAACCAATTTACCAGTTGACCATCTTCTTGGCCAACTAGCTATCCAGAGAGTCCCCAGACCGGGTCCACTTAGCCAGCGAAATGAAAAACGCGTACGCATTGTCGACACGCCCACTTTTGGCTGCCACCCAGCTAATTGCATATGAGATGGCTGCAAAAAAATAAGGATGCAACGTTGTCTACAAGAAAATTGCATATTAAAAAATAAACAGATAAAACGAGAAAGAAAACGAGTAAAAAAAAAGCTATTAAACGAGGCAATACCTTACAAGAAAAATAATATTATAAAAAAACAAAAATATAAAACTGCATTAGTAATCTTTATCTCATTATTCAAATGGAAATTGTAGATTTTAGCAAAGTTATGGATAAACTTATTTTAACAATTATTAGCTTGTCGATTTTTGTCAGAGTACTTCAAAAACCCTTAAGAAAAATAAAACTTCCAAAAAGTCATTGCAAAAAATAATAATAATAATTAATTTCTTACATTCGCTTAAAATGCAAAGAAAATTCTTCTCTTTCGTCCAGCTGATTGTAATTATTTTTGATGTTCATTTTTTATAGGGTATATAATTTGACTTGTTTTCGACAACATTTATATTAAAATTGAATTGGGTGCTTAAATAAATTATTTAATAAGCACGTGATCTATACGCATTTAAATATATGATATTGTTGTTGTTGTTGCTGTTTTTTTTTTCGATTCAAGGGCCAATGCTGCCACGCCCACAATATTATGTATACATATTATGTGTGTATGTAAGGGTCGAGAGTAAGTCTTCATTTTGCAATTTTTCATATTAAATCATTGCAATTTAAGTTGAGGCGGTGAAGAGAGAGAGGGAGAGAAGAGGGAGAGAGGGAAGTGCTAGGCTAAAGTGAGCCTTTGCTTTTATAATAATAATGCTGCTTGCCGCCATAGCTGTTACATGGCCCACGGGGCAATGTTGGCCAACACACACACACATACATAAACATTATATATATACATATATAATTCTGCAGTTTATGGGCTTTGCTTATGCCTGAAGGAGTCTTGATGCATCTCTCCCTGCTGCTGCTGCTGCTGCTGCTGCTTCTTTCTCTGCATAATCTTTCATTTGATCGAACGATCATTTTGCGCGTACTTGCTGTGCAATTTAGTGTGTTGCTTGCCTCCACTCAATCACGCCTCCCCACCTGCCTCACCAATGCGCTCTCACTCCCCTCTACCCCCTGCCACTCGACACTAGCCTTCACCTGTGTGGCATGCAGCATTGTAATAACCATAATGGCGCGCACGATTTATGTTTTAATTTTGCATTTAAGCGGCAAGCAGCCAAGTCAGCCAAGTTGCAAGAACACCAACCACAAACTGAATACTTTGGCTGCCTGCAATGCTGCGGTCTTAACTTGAGTTTGATTGGCGCTGATAACCATGCAATTGATGCTCACTCTTTAGTTGTGGTTGTAGTTGTTTTTTTTGTTGTTGCCTTGGAAATTATGTTTGCGGGCGCTACAAATCGATTAAGTGATCCTCATCTCACTCGCTGCTTCAAGCAATGAATTGTTGTCTGGTGGGGCACATAAAAGGGTTTGGAGTTGATGGGCGGGGGGAGACGAGACGACATAACTGCCTATCAAGGATCATATGTTAGTGTCTATGTTAGTATGAAAAAGATTTGCTAAATTCACACTGATAACAGAAAGATAACTAAACTAAATTTAGTAGAAATTCTTAACTTTTTTTAACATTCATTTGACGTTAATGATCTTTAATGGTGATCAAATTCATTGCATACCGAATGTCAATTGAAAGTTCACTTGCAACTAGTTTTTGTTACCCCCGATTCGAATAGTTAACCTTTTGCAAAATCAAACAACAAATGCAGCTAAACAATTTAGCATCTAGTTAATAAGAGAATAGGCGCGACATTCCTTATGCTGCACCAAATGCAGCTGACAATTGGCAATTGTAAATTGTAAATTGCATTGCAGAGTTGCCAGTTTTTGCCAGTTCGCAATTGGCAATTGCAATTCCAACTCCAATTGGCTTGGCATGGCCAAAAGTCGTTGGCCAAATTGTCAGCGTGCAACAATCTACACCATTAAACAAACGATGCCAACGCAAAGGAGAGACTCTGCCATATAAGGAGCACAAGTTGAAAGCTGGCAATCTAATTAGTGTTCAACTGTTTGGCCCGACCATAAAACAACAACAACAACAATAAAGCCTTTTTTTAATTACAAACTAAAAAGCGCCGCAATTAGAGTAACTAAAAATGCCTGCACAATTTTTATTTTTTAGTTTTGTGAAGGCAGACAAAAAGGGGAACGTGGGAATCGTTGAGGTTATTTCGACTCCTGCCTAAGACTGTAACCAAAACTTTTTTTTCGCTATTCTGAAGCAATTGTGAACAAACTAATGTTCTGTCTGTATAAAAAACCATTAATAATAAATAATATTTGATTAAATATGAAAATAACAAAAAATTAAAACTTTATTTGAACAACTTTTAGTTCTGAAATGTACAAACAAGTTTAGTAGTTAGGGTATCTTTCTGTCGAGCACGCTTTTACTTAGTTTTCTGTTGTTGTCTTACTAAACATTTGGTTAACCGCAGCAGACGCCGCATGTCGCCAAAAAAAACCGCAGCGCGTTTAATTTGACGAGTTGCAAAAAAGGAAGAGATAAATTTAAGCAAAAACACCTTGCATAAACTGCGACGGCGTAGGAAATCCTTAGCCAGGATAAGCCAGCACACACACTCACTTTCCCTCTCTTTATCTCTACCTTTCTCTCTTCGTCTTATTCCTCTGTCTACTCATGCAACTCGAATCGCAACTGGCCAACACATGGTCTTCGTTCTGATCTCACAGCAGGACATTGCACAACAATTCAGTTGACTTCTTGTTGGCGCAACAATGATTAGTTTCGGTCAAGCTCAAAGGAAGAGTCAAAGTGGCAGGGGCAGAGACAGGGGCAGGGGTAGGTAGATAGATAGAATATACTAGTTTCTCTAAGGATACTCGACGACAAGGCTTTATGCTTCGTGCCGCCTGTCCAACTATTTGTGATCTGTTTGTGTGTGGGCTCAACGAAAAAAAAAAACAGGAGTCACCCAAGGATTCCAAATACGAACCGATAGAGGGATACTACACTATAGAGATAGGGCCTTTTTGTCTTCAGGTACACTTTTGCCTTGTGGTCGATTTGGCTGTCAAAACAAAACACGATTTATGCTTTGTATTGAGAGCAGAGTCACTGGGATAACAAGATGTTTGCCGACGCCTACAAAAGGAGCAAAACAGTAGACGAAAAAAAAAGAGAAGATGAAGCTGAAGAAGGTATCCCTGCCTCATGCTCCGTTGTTGATGTTGATGTATGGACTTTGATCGTGCATTAGATGCCATCGCAGCGCATTTAATGACCATGGCAATTAATCTAATTCATGCATTTTATTTATACGTATACGTATACGTTTAGATGTATTTGTATGTGTATTCGTAGGAGTTGCCGTTGTTTCTCCATTTTCAATGATTATGCGATTGCAAGTTCTACGAGGGGAGTAAAGCGTGTTCATGTGTAAGTTTTCTGGGGATACACAGAGCTAGATTGATTAAGATAGATGGATTAAACATATTTATCTTAGCTTATGCTACAAATAGTTTCAGATAAGATTGAAAAGACTTTTAGCATGTCAAAGATGTAAGATGCTGGTAGAAAAGCTTATTAAAATTACAAAATATTTATACTTAATACCCACAAAATTCATTCAAGTATTCTCCTTCTATCACATAATCAACCTTTCACATGTTAACTACTTAAGCGACCCTCGCACGTTAGTGTGTGTGTTCTTTTTATGGACAGCAAAATTAATGCAACAAAGCGTCGTTATCAGTTTACTTTTGGGCTCTGAACGGGAGGTAAGATCTTGTATGTAAGTGGCATACACTGTAAATCTCTTTAAATGAGCATTAAGCGCTGACACAAACACCGATCTCGATACAACACTAAGTAGGAAGACATTGCAACCTGAGAGCTTCAGTTTCGGTTTTCGGTATTCGGTATTCGATATTCGGTTTTGTTTTCCTTTCCACCGTTTATACAAACTTATATGTGTGACTGTAATTCAATGCTCAATGCGTTGATAGCATCGAGATGCCGCCGCCGCCAACAACCCTTTGGATCGGTTCGCAGTTCCAGTCACAGTTCCTGGGAGTCACAAAAAAGAGGGACACTGTTATGGGTACACTTCAAGAAAAGCAAGACAGAAGAAAAATGTATTTAATAAGGAATATGAAGGATCTAGGTAGAAAGATTCTTAAAATATTCGCTTTCGGAAATGTACAGCAATATTGAGAGCTATCTTTTTTGATTGTTATGTCGATTGTTCAACACATATTTCTCAAAGTGTACGCAGGAGCCAATCGCTGATCGCTGCTTAACAGCGGCACATTGTCTTCTGGCTGCTGCCGTTGTCTTGCCGCTTCTGTCCTCGACTTCATGCATGTCTGCTGCAGTTGCTGTTGATATTTATTGTATTGTTGGCTGCATTTGTCGCGTTGAATGCGTTGTTTCTGCTGTTGAAGAAGTTCAAGTTGTTGGTTGTTCGTCGTTTGTTGCTGCTGATTGTTGTCATCGTCTGCGATCGTCGATTGATCGTCAGCATTTGGGTGCAAGCTGCAAGCTGCTAGTCGTTTTGTCACCTTGACACTTTGGCCAACAAAACGTTGGGCTTACCAATGTTAACAAGCCCACAATCAAATATTTGAGAAAGAGATAGACAATGAGAGAGAGGGAGACAGATAGATGAACTTGGCACAAATGATGATCACCCACTGATTTTGACTCTAAGCAATTACGCATCATATATCATGTGGCATTGTCACATGTGTTGTGCTGCAAAGGATCAGAGCTAAGATGCCGACGCACACACTTGTTGCAAGGACCACCCAATACGGCATTGCGGTAATCAGCCACAAAACTGGGCATTATAGTATGTCGGTCAGTTAACAGCATAAAAAGTCAATAAATCGGATTCCTTTGACATTTGACCAAATGCCGACCTAATTGTTGTTGTGACACAACCAAGCACACACACACACAAACACAAGAAAAGGACATTGCAAGAAGCAAAAAGGACACTGCACACAATTGTCCTAAGTAGATTATATACATATACACATATATATACGAACTGACAATGGCACAAAATTAATGGGCAACAACTTCCCTCATCTCGACTCTTCTTGCGTCGTAATACTAAATGTTCACTTACAGCAGCTCAGCTCAGCCAGCCAATGAGCAATCAGGATTGAGGAAAACATCTCTAATATTGTTTACCTGAGCGGGGCAAAGTGTTTTGATTTTATTTCATTTTTTTTCTCTTCTTCTTGTCTTGCAACTGTCGGCGCAACTGAATTGCATCAAAGGCCAGCCACAGATACAAAGACACCCAAAAAGTCTCCCACAGCTAAAACGTTAAGTCATCTTTGGCCGATCTATCGATCGCATCGGATCGAAACGGATTGCATCGCTTACAGGAAGTCTTGCTGTGTGCATAAATATTTTGACACTAAGATGGCCTGAACGGAAAAACTTTTCAATAGCCCGAAATTCATAGTTTGCTTAGTTTCTTCTTCTTGTTTTGTTTTGTTTTGGGATTTTCTTTCATTTGCTACGTCTTAAGCCTTTTATTGCATTCGCCACACTTGCCGCATTTCCTTTGATATTAGACCATATTGTTATTGTTATTGACGCGCCCACTAAGCGTCTTATAATGCCTCCACTGTAGCGAAACTGAAAAAAACAAACATTATAAATGCTTACAACAAATATTTATGCCAAAAACAACTACTTGAACGAAAGCTAAGCTTCTTTGAATGTGTTTTATTGCAAAAGATTTAGCTGGGAAACAGTGAAAGTCTATATTTATATTTAATATATCGTCACATTAAGAGTTTGAAAAGTCTTCGGTTTACTTTATTTTGGTAGTGAGTTGTTTTGCCTACATTTATCCTTTTATAAATATTTTTATAAACATTTTTTTCATTCTGCTTCTCAATTTAACTTAACTTTGTTGTAGTTTAAAAAAAAACATTTAATAACTTTATATTCCTGGTAGCTTAGCTGCAATAGCATTTAACTTAAAACTCTTTCCATCTTGTTTAAATACCAAAAAACAAAAATAAAATTGCAAACAAAAAACTTGAAGCATGAAAAAAGGCAGCAAGACATTTTGCAGAATCTATATGTTAAAAGAAAAAACATATATATTTATCTGGTCCTTTTGCACTGAACTCGAAACGAAGACAACGTCTGGCTTCACCCTTCTTCTCCTCCACCGCCCGTCTCCGTCTCCTGTCTCCTGTCTGTTTGTTACTCTGTCTGGTCTTCTGTCCAAATCGAAGAGACAGCGACGAGATAATTTTGCAATGCTTATGGCCGCCAATTTGCGGAAGATCCCCATACAAGGAGCGCACACGCAAGCAGCACCAGCAGCAGTCAAAGAAGTTCTTTTTGGATTGCATGCCCCAAAACACACACACACACACACACACAACCGATTCTTGCAACACGTGTGTGTTGATTGGTTCATAAGAAAAAGGGCAGCAGCAGCAGCATCATCAGCAGCAGCGCAAACAGCAAAAAAGAAATCATTTAAAAAAACACAGCACCAAACGGCGATCGTGCTTAAATATGCCAAAAAATATATATACAAACTGGCAACAGCAGGCAGGCAGGCAAGCAGGCAAAACGAGGAGTTTCAACGACAACAACGACGAAGTGCAGCCATGCCAGCGATAGCTACAACTATATAAAAGAAGGCAACTGGCAAGGGGAGGCATGCGGCAAGCCGTGAGGCAGACAGGATCAATATAACAACAACGAACGTCGTCGTCGTCGTTTCGGGGCCTTGTACATAATTTTGCATTTTTTTTGCAGTATATTCAGCGAAACAAAATGTCGGTTACGGTCCAAAAAATAACAAAAAACCATTAAAAAGTCAACGAGCCAAAAACAGAGGCACAGGGCAGGGTGAATGAAGCAAGGATTGCTTGGATTCTGCAAGAGGCAAGATGAACAAAATTAAGAAGCGAAGCTTGAGTATTTTTGCTCTTTTTTGTTGTTGTTTGCAGTCTGCATAAACTTTAGTTTTTTTTTTTGGGTTGTATTGTGATTGTGTTATTTGCGACGTTCTACGCTCAAACTGCTTTGGTGTAATTATCATATATGTATGTATGTTTGTATGTACGAGATGAACTTGTGCCATGTCCACCATGATGAAGATCATTTCAGGTTCTTGTTCAACGTTTTGAGTATGCAAGATGCTGTTGCAAGTTGACTCGACTCGCATGTCATGTCCGCGCGCTGGGCCTGTCAACAGCCCCCGGGATAAAATGATCAACATTGATCGCATAATGATCAAGCAGCAGCAGCCAAGCCAGAAGCTTCAACATTTTTAAATGCTTTACAGTATTTTTTGTTGCCTTGTTATTCGTAGTAGATACTCTGACTACGCGTCTTTGCCAGAGATTCAATCAACGCGCAAGCTTTGCTTCGATTGAGGCCTTCTTCTTTTATTATTTACTCGTCTGTAGATTGATGATTGAGGAGTGCGTGGCCACAAAACTGGAACTCTCCAGTCCGTCTTCGTCTTGTTCTTGGTCTTGGCTAAGTAAGCTATTATGCGTGCTGCTTTTCATAGCGGCTTCGTTTTTTTGGCTTGCTATGATTTTGATCGCCACTTTTGTAGGCCCCGGTTATAATTTACTGAATTATGTTTAATTGAATTTTAAAGCTACTGTTTGTTACGTGGGTTATTCAACTTTCCCAGGGCCAGAGAGAACGTGTCAAACTGACAAATTTGTAGCCCTTGCTACAGATAATAGATAAGACACTCGAACCATGTCTAATCTCAAAAACAATGCGCACTGCTTTTATTATGATGATGGCTAATAAACAGAGGGCAAGTCAAATAAAATAATCCTTTGCAGGCGAAACCCTTCGGCTGCTGCTGCTTTCCCAGGACGCGTGACATAAATCAAAAGGCCACACACACACACACTGGGATTTGTTCAAGCAAATCCTTTGAGAATTGATTTGTGCACGCTAATAAGCCAAGCCAAAATCACAAAACAGATCCGAATAAAACTGAACACAAACACAAACCAAACAATAGACAATACTTATATAACAACAAAACCGAATAGTTGGGGTGGGGAAAAGTTATTTCGCTCATTTCCGGTATGTGGTTTTTCCCCTCACTCTCGATCTCTATTTCTAAGGCAAATGACATAATCATAATGAAATACGAGTACAGTGTAAGAAAAAAAAAAGGTCGCTGCATATATGAATTTCAATTTTCAACCACCCAACACAATTTGCTTAAGGGTGGCAATTAAAATGTTTACTTAACTCGGGTTGCATTCAAAACAAAATGGCCGCAGCCATTAAACCATGAACCATGCTTGTTCCCCTATATTGCATAACCAGAACTTGCCACTGTTGCTGCAAATGATCTAAGTGCGGGCGACAATAAGTGGCCATGACGAAGTTTAACTCTTAAGTACTTGTGCCTTATAAACATATATGTCCATATACTATATAGGGGTGTCGAAACGAATAGAAATGTTTGGCGGTGCAATCATAGATGCTGGTAATTGAAAAAATCTTTTAAGTTTAAAGTTTATGAAGAACAACATGAAATATATATAAGTTTAACATAGATTATATCATATGGTAGGCCTTTATTAGAGCAATGTACATTCTATTCTAATATTGATTACTGTGCGGATGTTGCATTACTCAACAACAATATAACCGATTCAAGGGAAACTGAATAACTGTAGCAAGTTTGCTAGCCAAGATGTTTAAACGGAATCAAGTAAATAAATTTTTAAGTTTTCTGCACTACAATTAAATCGACATAAAGACTATCCTTTGTGTGTGCATTAGTATTTCCTGTTGTAGAGTTCTTTTGGTTTTCCTTATCTTAGCCACAAATGGCAACAACGAATCTTCTCTCGAGACACCCAACAAACCTTTAATTTTCTATCTCGAATTGAACGTTACGATTCATTTGATACATGCCGCGCCTCCATTTCGAATTCCAACAAATAAAAAAGGCTGCTATTACCCCCCGTCTTGTTGTTGTTGTTGCTGTTCGAGTTGTTGGTGTTGTTAGCCAACTGGCGGCGGCGGCAGCGGCGGCGGCGGCAAACATTAACGTCCAATAAATTGTTGTCAAATGTCGCGCACCCCGTTGATTTTAATGTGGCTTAAATAGGATAATAAAACTAACCACAAAGCAAACGACAGATAGAGAGAGAGAGAGAGACAAAGACGAAGACGAAGATGAAGTTAAAGAAGTGAAGAAGAAGAGAAAATAAAGTCAGACTATAGGCCAAGAATTTATTGTTCGCTTGTATATAAAATAGTGCGTTTTATATACACGAGACAGGTTTGCCTATGGAAAACCAATAACTTTTCCACTGAATGGTAGTTTCATGGTTCAGAGAGCTCTCTGACTAACAGGTGCTTATCGTGAAGGTGCATCGTGACATTTTATTGGCTGCCTCCAGGCTGCCACGGCTATGATAATGATGATGCTTATCAATTGACCCAATGGCTGCCAGATGCACGCAGGGCGAAGTCAAAGCAAAAGAGAGGGCGATACAAAGAGGAAGAGATGCCATATGGAAATGTTGATGGCACATAAATAAAACAACAACTTTTATTTTATGACTGACAGTTCGTAAAAACGAGCCACAAACTCAAAAAAGAGTTGAAAGAGGAAGCCGGACTTTAAGTTCACTGGAAATTTAAATTAATTTTCTTGAATTTAAATAATAAAAAAAAAAAAACGAGCGCACGCGTCGCTGCCAGTCAAAACAGTTCACAATAAATGAAACGAGGCGAAAAAAAAACAAAAAAAAAATATTAATTAATTTGCCCAATTTGTTTACCAAAACCCAAATCAACAGCCCCGCTGGGAGTTTGATCAATTAGCCATGGCATCGAGTAGTGTTGGAGTTTATGGTGTTGTTGCCAAGTGTTGGTGAGCATAAATTCCAGGGTTGCCTTCACACAGCGCCGCCTTTCATTCACAATCACACAGACCACCCTGAAATGAAAGCAATGCCGTTTGCCCCCAATTTGAGGGATGACTGTGGCGTTTTGATTTTTGCGCGTGGGCTAACCAGAACAGAATTATTAATTAAAGCCCCTTTTTTTTTGAATGATGCCGACCAACCAATGTGTGGACGCGGCAAGAGGATCGACTAAGATGCATCGTTGTTGGCTTAATGATTGCTTTTCGCACCTTTTTGATGTTCATTTTTTTTGGTTTTGTTTCTTATTAAGTAAATATTTTGACTCATGCTAATTGCCCGTGGGATATTCCAAAACATGACACTCCAAACCAAACCAAAGCAAAGAATTCGGACCATAAAATACTATAGATGGTGTTATTATGAAGCATAGAAGGGTTGACAGGGTTGACAGCTGGTTATGGCCATCTGGTGGCCTGACTTTCATTTGATAAGCATGCCAACTATAGTATTGGTTTGTTTGTTTTTTATAAAATGCTGCGAGAGTTTTTCATTGAGATAAGTCTTTAATTTATTCATTCACAAGTCGACTTTGTGTTGGGTTCATAGTTTGGATAAACTAGTTTCAATCTTGAGGCTATTGCAATATGTGAACGCCTATGTTTTTGCACTAAAAAAGAGATTTTATAGGCAAATATTTAGCTATCAACTTCAAACGAAATATTCATCTAGAGTTCAAATAGAAGAATTATTCTGAGAAAGCGTGTTTATTTGTCAAAAATCAAGCGAATTATTGAATTTTAGAACTTGCCTTGGACTGATTGTTTTTCAAAAAACTTACTAAAATGATAAACAAATGTCATTGCCAAGTATTTTTATTAATAACGCTAGCATCTTAATTTCTTCTTAATCGTTCCTGCAGCTCCTTTTTTGAATTAAATATTTTAGGCTTTATCCTTCTGCTGCCACTGTGGCAACAGCTGCACAAACTCAAGCAACAAACTGTAACAGAACAACGTCCAGGGAGAAAATCATCTTCCCTTGTTGGCCATTAGAACGAAAAGAACACCAATCGCTGTTGGCCACCAGCAACACCAAATGACACAACACACAGCACGCGCACAAAGTTGTTGTTTTCTTCTTCTTTTATACCATATGAAAGCAAATTAATTTTTTTTTGAACAGATTAAGAAAAGCAATAGAAAAACTACAATATGATACAAAACTAGGCTGGACAATGGGTGAAAAAAAAAATTATGTGGGATGGGGAAAAGGCAGGGCCTTTTTTGGCCAAAAGTCAACAGCAATAAAATCGCAGCCGCAGCAGCCACAACAACACGAGCTATGTTAACACACAGGAGACGTAAGGCAATGGGGGAAGGGCAAAGGGATTCAGAAGCTGATGTGCGTCACGTTGACAACAAACTTAGGCAATAAAAACCAAAATCAGGATAATGGCCACAGCCGTCGCAGCTAAAAACTCTCGATGTCAGCAAATTAAATAAATCCCCCGAGGCCAGCAGATGTGCACACAGACAAACGTTAGAGACAACGTGTGTGAGAGAGAGGGAGAGCGGGAGAGAGGGAGAGAGAAGGGGATGCAGGAGGCAGAGCCTTGTCATAAGGCCTTGCTCGCATTGTGGCCAGCGAAGCAAGCGAAAAACAAGCAAATGGCAACAAACAATATTTCTAGGCTACAAAATCAATTACATAATTAAATAAACCAAACACCAAAACGATTCGATACACTGAGCACAACCTTTCAAAGAGCTTATTGTTTTACATTCTGAAAAATATGTAATTGTAATATGTATTCATGATTATAAGACCTATTTTGTTCCTAAGATTATTCTTTAATAGCATAACTAATATAAATAATTCTCAAAAACAAGCAAAGTAAAAAATTAAAAAATATTTTTAATTTTTATGACTTAAGCTATGTTTTTTCGAGTGTAGATCGATTTAAAGAGGATAAGACCAAAAGCAGATTTGCCTCTAAGCAGTTTAGTTGACAACAGAAATGCATTTGCTCGGCATTTACGGTTGACAGTAGCCCGTTCGGCAGGCCACAGGACAATGCCAAGAAAAGAAGAAAGACAAAAAAAAAAAATGCACATGATGCCAATATCAAGACAATGGCCCAAATGCCGTATGAGTTTTTGGCCCATATTTGACTTCTGTGCGGTTAGCCAAATAAAAGTACAAAAACAAACATCCTGCTGCTGCTGGAGACAATTGCTAACAATGCAACGAGCCCAGGGGCAGTAGCTGTTGCTAGTAAATGCAGGATGCAACGCAGCAGGACACGTGTTTGTTGCCAAAACACACACACACACAAACACACAATCGAATGCAGCCGCAAACAAAAGCAAACAAAATTTCATTAAGCAAAAAAAAGTAGCCATTTAGTGACACTTGCCAGTCACCAGAACTTCCAGGAAAACATCAATTCCCCCGTCTACTCGTCAACTCTAACCAACAACCATTCAACTCCCTTCAGCCGCCTTAGCTTGGCCAACAAGACGACGGCTAACAAATTGAGTTTTTCTACTCAAAATACTATATTCTTGAGCAAGAATCGCGTTCTGAAATGTTTTTTTTTTTGGGCACAAAATTGTTGCGTGACTCAAATGTTTTTATCATATTTTTCTTTTTTTGGTACAATAATAATTTGGCATATAATATGGCATTCAGCCATTAAATTACAGCAACAACAACAGCTATGAGTAATGTCCTGCCGTGGCAAAGGATTTACAGCCCCAACAACCCCAGCTTTGAGAACTAAATTCATGTTGGGGATATTTCAGACATGAAAAACTAAAATGTCAAAAATTCTGACAGCCAAATGATTGTTGTCCAATATGCTAGACATATTTCCGTATCTCTCTGTGTGTGCAATGGCTCGAAATAGGCTAAACAATTTATTTACAAACCGATTTGTAATAGACCACCGAACATCGGTTTTGTGTTTATTCGTATTTAAAGTGTTTGGAAAATATGTGAAAATGTTGAATGAAAATGTTGTGAAATCGAACTAAAGTTTTCATTACAATTTACAATGATTATAATTAAAGAAAATAGATTATAATATGTTTAAAATTGTTAAAATTGAAATACTTATCAAAAAATTCAATAAGATTACAAAATTTATAGCTGCGGCTCTTTGTTCACATTTATGATATTTTCAGCACAAACCAATCAATTTTATCATCCAGTTCATATATAATTATAAAAACAAAATTGCCCAAAAGCAAATACAATATTAAAATGCCTGCAGGAGATATTAAAAACAAAAAAAAAAAACAAAAAACACTCATAAGATATATGAGACCCAATCAACCATTAACATGTTCACTAATTTTACGAGTCATATTAAAAACGTTTTCAGATTTCGTTGCCCATTGTTGCGGCGACTTGTGAATTTTTTGAATTCGAAACCGATCATAAAATATATATAAACGTATATACGCATGGGAAGATTATAAAATTTTATAAGCAATTGCCAACAGTTAACAGCAAATTCTCTCCAAAAAAACAACAACAACAAAAACAACAACAATGAAGCTCATTTTGAATACAAAAGCCTGGCAAACGATGAAAAGAAACTTGTCAACAATATTTTACGAGCGCGAACAGTTTTGTTGTTGCTTCTTGCTGGTCAAACGGAGAAGGCTGTTAAAAAATATCGAAAAATCGTTAAATCGGTAACAACGACGACGGCAAAGGCAACGGCACCAGCTGCGCCACTTGGTGGCAGGAATATTGGAGGAATGGTGGAGTCGCCACCATATTGAAAAGTCGTCGATGGTTCGGCAAAATGGAGAGTTGCCTTAAGCACTTCTCTACCTCTCTCTCCCTCTTTTGGATAAAAAACCATAAACATAAATAATATTACAATATGTATTATATAGCCAAGAGAGTTTCTTTCAATCTCCCCTCTTACCCCAACAAAATGTTAAAACGCGCATATGTTTAAGTATTAAGAAAAGAAGTAAAATGGGACTCGCACACATTTAATTTATGATGTTTCCTCGCATTTTTGATAGAGAGAAAGAGAGAGAGAGAGAGAATAATGTTACAACAAGGTTTTGTAAATTGAATGATCGATGATTGATTTGTTGCTCTGCCATTGAATTCTCAACAAATTATACCTTGAGCCATACTTTGCATTAATGTTTGCAGCCCAGACCAGTAAAAGGTTAAAAAAAAAAACAGGCAGCTGCAATTAAGTCGAATGAACCAACACAGTTGTTGGCCCAACAGATCTTTTTTTTTAATATGGCGTCTTGGCCATATGCGCACAACTGCAGCTCCTAATTTTGAGTTGATGGCAAGAGCGTATAGCATATAAAGACGTCCAAGCCAAAGGCAACACCAAAAGCGAAACATGAACAGACCATAAAAAAGCCGCAACAAACCAACAAAGTTTACTTTATGAATATGCAAGCAGAGCCGGGGCGTAGAGTTTCTAAATAGGTACAGCGTCGGCCACACAGACCAAAACCCAAACCAAACAAAACCAAACGAACCAAACGGTCCGTCCGCAAAGCATGAAACCCAGCATCGGTCGACATTGGACTCCATGCTACTACACCAATAGCTTGAACTGACGCTCCAACATCCGCTTAAGGCAGCTGGCAATAATCCTCGCACAATGGGCTGAAAATTGCATTTGACTCTTGAGAAAAGAATTAAGTTGAGCTCCTCGAATGTAATGTCTTTTATTCCATTCATATTATAATCAAATCATGCCAAAAATTATTGAAAAATGCAATAAAAATTGTAATTAATTTTCTGCTCAGTTTGAATACAAAGGAAAAGCCTTGATGAATTTTGCTCAGCAATTTAAATTTATTTAAATAATCATTTGTCCAACTAACTATAGACTTTACTTTAAATCGATATCTATAATAATTGAAACCTGAACTTTTTAACATAACCCTATTTAATGAAATAAAACTTTCCATTTTTACTAACGTTTATCAATTAAGTTCATGAACAACATTTATTCGTAGTATCATTTAATTTACTTTCAGATTTGACAACAACAAAAGAATCGCACGCAACTGTTGGAAAATTCAGGTATGTAAAATGTATTTCTTTACTTTCGAAATAGTTTTATAGTTTTTTAAGAATTTCTTGACTTTGTTCTACTGTGCTTGGCCTGATAGCCTTCTGGGTTTGCTTTCATCTTAAACTCCATCTCGAGTTTTGCCTTTGCGGCACTCCATTAGCCAAATGCAGAAGTCCGCTCTGTCTGATAAGTAAAGTGGAAGTTGGGGTTAAGAAAAAGGCATAATTTACTGTATATCTTTTTCTCTCTCTGTCTGTCTTTGGATACCTGATTGTTGATAAATACTATCTTGCTGAATATTTTGGCAAATGTGCGGCGCCCCGCATATCGGATGCCGATTCAAGCGATATGTATATGTATGTACTATATTATAAATGATTTGCTGCTGCACATCCTGGCAAAAAAAAAACCAAACATATTACAACATATTGGATCGTAATGCTGTGCAGAGCACAGGGGGAAAACAGACAATTCGAAAATACATTAAGGTAATCAAACAACCAAAAATTGAATTTGATAATGTGGCTGCTGTGCTGTGCGGGATAGTAAGGGAAGGGGAGGGGAGGGAAAAACTAAAATCCATGTTACACTAATGCCAGTGGCCATAAATTTTCCAATGTTACTGATGATGTTTGCTGGCCGCATGAAACCCTAAAAACCAATACAAGCACACGTATTAACGTACATATATATGTATGTGTATTTACTACGTTTCATCATCATCAACGGCAGCCAGTCAGTGAGAGAGGGGAAGAGAAGAGAAGAGAAGAGAAAGATTACATGCAATATGCGCCATCAGACATTTGCTGCCACGAGATGATGAAGCAGCAAAATATTCCTAAAATGGACGAACAACACGCAATCCATTCTCAATCTCCTATAAGTCTGTCTTTTGTCTGCTTAAGTGTGTGTGTGTTTGTGTGTGGAGGGCGTTGCAATATGTCTGTGTAGGTATGTGTGTGTGTGCCAGCGGCAGCTGCACCCAAGTGCTAATAATCTCATAGTTCTGCTCAAACAATCAATAGATACAAACCTATACTAGATACAAATACAAACGCATCTAGTACACTCGAAGATTAAAAAACCAACTTTTACACTTAAGTTTTCTTTAAATATATAAATACTTTCCTTTGGCTACTCTAGTTTTATTTTAAAATCAATAAATATCTTACAATAATCTTGCTTTTGACTGAACATTTTTTATAAATTTTTTTTCAAGTGTACTTCTGGTTGCATAGAGAGGGCGCTGTTGGCTAACAAAATTGAAAAGCATACTTGCTGCATTATCCATTTGTTATAATTCAACCAATGTTGCTTCTGCTTTCTACTGCTGTTTGCTTGTAATCGCCGCATTAATGTAATCTCTTGCCACAAAAAGAGACGCGCTCAATTTGTATCATTTGTTGTTTGTTTTTTCTTCCTCTTTTTCCTCTACCTCCGCTCTCAAATGGGGCAGTTTTCAAATGCAAAACGCTGCTTATTCTTTTCTTAACATTTTCTTTTCCATCAAACTCCATTTCAGTTTGGGGTTTTTTGTCTGCCACTTTTGAGGAGGGCGCTGCTTTGGGGCGTTTTTGTTGATTTTTGGACTTTATCTTTTAACAAAATGGCTTGTCAAATGTTTACAATTTTTCAATCAATTTTGACTCCACTCAAAAGTTTCTTTTGTCCCTCGGCTACTGAGAAAGTTTTAAGCCTCGACACGAGTCAAATGCAAATTTAAACAAATGCGTGCTTGGGGGCTACAAATACAGCGTTTCAATTAGCAATGAAAAAGATTTTTTCTATAAAATAGATTCGGGCGAAGATTCTCAAACACTGAGTCAGACTTCGGTTAAGACTGTCTTAAAAGCTCTTAAAACTTTAACAATAACATGAATATTATAATGTGACCATTACTTGCCTTCTAGCGGAAAGCTATTAAAACTTGTCACGAATCAGACTAAAGTAACCAAAGTATATACATACTATCTTTATCATGGTCCAAATTGATTTTGAAAGAAAAGGATTGTAATCGTTTGTCCTCAATCTTAAGGGTTATAAGTCTACAAACGGATATGTACCAAAAGTTGTAATAATCATAAATGAAAAATATTTCTTGTATTTACAACAAAGCACTTAATTTCATCCTACCTTCAAACTGTCTTTAATTATTATTATTTCCTTGTCAGCATCAATTTTAACTCGCAAAATTATCTTAGTGCCATTTGCATTTAACAGCTGCTTCTTTTCCGAACGATTCTTCATCTTTCGTTTGAAGAGTGTGTAATTCATAAGAAGTATTCATAAGCAATTAGTTGCCCCACTTACTCAGTCAGGCAGCTGTTGTACTTTCACATTTCCGCACTTCCAAGAAGAGCCACAGCTTCTAACTAGAGCCTCATTAATAGCAATAAATACCATACAACAACAATTGGCATTCCATTCACACAACAAACAACTGAAACAGGAACAACTAGAACTCAAACCAATGACAAAATCCCAACCACAAACCAAGCCACTTTACTACGTGTTCGAGACGATGTCAGTTGTTACATACATTTACAAAGGCTTCGGGATGTTACTCTGGAGAGACGGAGAGATGGGATGAGATGATGACGGCTGTCGTCATTTGGCAACCCCTCTTGGTTAAGCCGACTTAGTTGTCGCCCTCCATCTCCATACCCTTGTTAGCACAGCGTGTAAATCAGCTAAAGTAGTTCTCACATTTTCACACACAAACACAAACGCACGCAAGCAATTTTCCATGACCACAAAAGAGTAAATGTAACGCCTCCTCCTCCCTTACCAACATTCTAGACACTTGCCACACACACACACACATACAGACACATACAGATGCTGTTGGCGCCATTTTGTGTTGAGTGGATTTACGAGTATGTGGATCAGAATGTTTTTGTGGCAACATTTGTGGTTAAGTATCAGTTACACGTCCATTGACAGCCTCCTCCTCCTTCTCTTCTCCTGCTGTTTCGCATGATAAATGCCTTTTAATAATAAAAAAAAGAAATGTTTTTATATGTGAAACATTTGCCAAGTGATTCACAGATAATCGCCCATCCATCCCACCCCCACCAACCAGCTGCCTAACTTGGTTCGAACTCACATATGTTCACATATATGATTGTATTTTGGCATTTGTCAAAAAATTCATCAGTTTGTTGGGGCAACTAAATTGCTTTGTCAGGGCGACTCATCAGATTGAAGTTAAGCTACTTTATACAATTTGTAATTTACAATCAATGATGGGAGGCTGAATAACCTGGTGATGTCTTGTGCCGTTTGACAGGGATTCATTTCTTTGTTGTGGAACGTTTATTTGGCATAAAATATGGTATGAGATTTGAATCTTAAATCGAGTTTTTAACTTAAAATTCAGAATTTATCTAACGAGCAAACTCAAAAATCGCTTCATTTTTAACAAAGTTATCGAATTTGAATCTTTTGTCTCCCTCTCTTAAAATTACCAAGGTAAAACTCGAAAATGCGATGATAGTTTAGGCTTTTTTAAGTATACGTTAGTTCGTTTTAAGGTAGATACAAAATGCCTGATTGCTTTTTTTTTGCTTCGAACAGAAAATTGCTCCATTTCATTGTTGGTGTATATTTTTTCTGTTGTGTCTCTGCCAAAACATAATTGCGCAAATATCTTTATTGCCAAGCATTTCCAACTAAAAACCGAAGAAAAAACTTAAAAAGCAAAAAACCATTCAATATAAACGAGGAAAGTTCGGCCATGCTGAATTCCAGTCATCATTAAGCAAAGCAACACGCGGATACATAAGGGTCCCCTTCCTTACCCCCTACCCCGCCCCCTCACGCCATGCTCATCTCTTTTCGATTGAGACCCAACTGGGTTTTTGTGCTGCAACTGAAGTGGTCAAAAAATCGAGACCTGGGATCCCGATCGGTTGGGGTTGTCGTGGCTGCAGCTTTCTACCTGCCACGCATTTATTAAACACGATCATGGGGCAAGACCAGAAGAGCCAACAGCAACAACAACTCGTTTGGCTACAACATTACTTGATTGGAGTCGTCTGGAGACTATGGGGATTGCACTTAGGCGAGGTTTTTTTTTATTCTTACCTGAAACGTGCAAAGCATATACAGAGTTAGAGGAAGGGTAGGGGAAGCTTCTACGCGTGCAGCAGGCAAACGCGAAAACGTTAATTAAGATTATGAAGTCATAAGAGTTGCACATGTGTGTGTGTGTGCGTCTGTGTGTGTGTGTGTGTGTGAGTCCTTAGTCAGGGTTCTTCTCTCTTCTCCTTCATTGAACCGGTTTTTTGTTTTTGTTGTATTTTTTGCCTGTTCTGTTGGCCAACCAAGCTGCACGATCTTCACGCGAGTTGATTTTTAAGTCAACAACTTGATTTTCCAGCAATAACAAGATTAAATTATTTAATTTTTTTTCCTCTCTCTTTTTTTCCGATTGCCTGTGGTATAAAGTTGGGAACCTTAGGGAGCTTCGTAGGCCGCTCTTTGATTTGCTGAGAATGGGGAGACTTCCTAATGGCGTATTATAATTATGTGCTTGCCACGTGAAGAAGAAGAAGAAGAAGGGAGTTGGGGGAATCCAGCCGCTCCTGTCGCAGCTTAAGTGGCTTTTAATGCTAATGTATCGAGCCGTTTCTATGTCTTTGCATTTATGGTGGGGACTGCTTGGACTGCTTGGACTGCTGCGCGGCCTTTTGGCCATGTTAATGAAGTGCAGGCCTAAAAGCCTTTGGCACTATACTGCTCCATCTTCTTCTTCTTCTTCATCATCATCATCGTCAGATTCTTGTTTGCCTTTTACGAGCAAACGGCCAAATAGCCAGTTTAATTATGATAAAGTTGTAAAATTGCCATCGATCGTTGGCCAATCTCTCTCTCTCTCTCTCTCGCTCTCCTCTCAAAAAATGAGCTGTTTTTTTTTTTCAAATTAACCATAATTTAGTACATTCAAATAGCTGTCTAATAAATTCATAATTCAAATGGCACGCAACGCAATTATTATTTAGACAAATACATTAAGACGGTTTATAACTACAACTTCTACTTCTACACTTGAGAAAATAAAGGTTAAACATTGTTAATTTTAATTCAATCCATGATTCAGCATTAAATAAGAAAACAAGCCAAACATTAGAGAGAGTTAAATATAAAAATAAAAAAAAGTTTTCGAAACTTTTCTTTTTTCTCCAAGTGTTTGTATACGGCTCATTGGGTTTGCTGGCCATTGGCATTTGAAATAACCCTCATCTAACGACTTCCTCCCTTCCCTATACGCCGCCCCACTCTCTGGTCAGCTGCAAATGGCGCCCACTAAACGTTGCCATGCGCTTCCGCTTTCCGTGTATAAATAAATATGTATGTATAAGTAATTTAGTTTGGGGTGTTTCAGCCATGTTCGCTATATGTACATACATACCCATACATAGCCATAGGAATCCCATTCTAATAGGGATAGTTTTAATTGCTGCTGACGTCGGCAATGAGTCGGCAATGAGGCAATGCGACAAGCAGGTAGCACTGGCAATAATTAGGCGCAAGGGTTGGTTGCTAAGGCAGAACATTAACGAGCTGTCGATTTCTATGAAACATAATGAAAATATAACTGTAGTGCTTGCTTATTGCGTTGCCTTATCCCCAACGACTTGACCAATATGAATTATGCAGCCAAAAGCGAATAATAATAATTGCAGCCGTCTCTTTCACACATTGCGTGCGTGTTGCGTTTTGCGTTCATGTTAAAAAGCATTTTCCAATGCTCGCTGCCACTGCCACTGCCACAGGCCATGTTTGTTGTATCATTCAATTTGTTGCTTCTACTCCTCCTCCTCGTCCCACTCTCCGGCCGTCGCCGTGTGGGCGTTTTTCATTGGGGCGTCAGCGTTTTCCGCCTAGTTTCCCCTTGGCAAACGGCTCAAAGTTTAAATTTTTCAAACTCAACCTTTGAGCTTTTCCATTCGCCATGTGGGCAGGCAGCACTTATACCGCCCCACCTTTCGCCCCCTCCCCCCTTTTAGGCGTTGCCAGAGGCTTGGCCGCCTTCACTTGCGGCCGTTGTCCATTTGTGCAGAAAACCTTTATTTGATTTTAATTTTCTAATTGAATGGAAAATTTAGCAGCTGTTGATCTAATGACGTACAACGTTTTTTGTGGTCATTTGTGATGGTCATCGCATATAATGCAGCGAAATTAATAATAATTGTATAGCCTTGCTTTGAGGTTTATTTAATTTAAAATCTAAAAATCTTTGAATTTTGAACGTTAGTTTAAAAAAGAGTTTAAACATGTTTGAAAGAAATTAAAATTATATATTATATTCTATTGTTTCATAGATAATATCAAAAATAAACAACAAAATTCGACCTTTTTGGACAGTGAAAATAGCAATCGTATATATATAATTATAAATTCCTTTAAAAATCTCTTTAAACGTTCAAAACTACACTCAAAAAATATAGCTTATTTAAATTCTTATATAGACACAAAAAACTACAATTATCTTTCCCCCGCCTTGGTAAACGCATTGTCATTAATAGACAACACTGTAGTTGGTTCGTTTCAGTAGGTAATTTCATGATATGCAAACTAACCCAAAACTAAGCATACATTGAAGAAGAAAAACACCCTCATATTCATATACATTCAAAAATGGTGCAAGCTGACCCAAACACAAGCCCATCATAATTATAATAACATATATTTAAGCTAATAACTGAATTAATTAAAATCGCATTTTTAGCCGACCAGCAAAGGGAAATAGAAATAGACCATAGAGAATAGAAGAATGAAAAGCAAACTGAACAAGTTTCTTTTTTTTTTGGGTTCGAGGGCTCTCGAGCTAATTAGTTTTAGCCTTGGTATATACACTTGGCCATTTGCCCGGTAAACCCATAATTAAAAGTCCCAAAAACAAAACACAACTTTTACAACACTTGATTAGGGTCAACAATTGTTCAAAAGGGTAGTTAAAGGTAGGAGCTAAAACAACAACAACAGTTGCTCTCTCGCTCTCGCAGCCCTCCACTCCCCTTTTGGGCAGCACTAATTAATTCAATCTGTGCACTTACACGCTTATCAAAATCGCCAGCAAACTCACAAAAAACCCCAAACTCAAATAACCAACCAATCCGAATAAACCTCAACTAAAGTGAGAGAGGAGGGCGTTGTTGTTGTTGTTGTTGTTCTGTGTTCTGTCATGATTTTTAATTAACTTGAAATCAACCCAAACAGTATGTTTAAGGTGTGGGGGGGGTAAAGTGGACCGACCTGTGTCCTGGCTCCTGGGACCACTGGGTCTACTGTGCATAATTTGATTACGGCTTATCGCCATTGCCGGATCTTGTTTAGCTCGTTACGTGCAAGCCGTGACATTTTCACGCAATTGTTGTGTTTGCGCTTAAGACCGGGGAAAGGGAGAGGGCAATCGGAGTGTAGGATGGGCATCCAAGTTTATTTACACTCGCTCGGCGTCAGATAATAAATTGCCAAAGCTCTCTCTCCACACTCGGGACACACCCACGCACTTTGTGGCATGAAAATCAACAACAACAAACAGCGCCACAAACAAGGATAATAAAACGATTTCCGCAACGTGCCATAAAATCCCTCGAGCAATTCAATTCAATCTAATATACTGCCGTGTGGAGCAAAAGACACAGACAGTTACTACACATTCACAGCCAATTCCTGGGAAAACCATATCCCAGCTCCTCATTCTAAGTCACGCTAGTCGCTCGCTATGGAGAGTACACTTAGCAAAAATAGTTGAACCCTTTTTGTAAACCTTTTATTCAGATACTAAATCTTGATTGAAGATTATTTTTCAAGTTCTAAGCTTTTCTTTGTTTTATCCTATTTTTCTGCCTGTGTATTCTCCCATTTCTCCTGCCTTAACTCCATTAAACCATGCCATTTGATCTTAGCAGCGTCAATTTGTAGTAAAAACACGCGCGTTTTTATTATTCCATCAGGGCGAGGGCAGACCGACCAAAGAAAAGAAGAAGAAAAAACATACATATATATAAGACGAAGAAGCAACCGCAACAAGAACAACAACAATGTTAATTCAACCCCCCTTTGAAATGAAAGAAAAAAAAAAGGACCTGGAACAGACACTCCCTTGTGTGCTATCAGCAAATTAGAAACGTTTAGTAAGACAGACAGAGCGAAAGATAGTGTGAGGGAAAGAGAGAGAGATCCTAAGGGTTGCTGCTCAGGCAATGATGTTAGAAACGATGCGATGAGGATGGGAATGAGGATGAGAATGGTGATGATGACGGCAACGCGATGGTGCTAGATAATAATAATAACTGTTGGGGCTGTTTTCACTTTTCTGTGTGTGTGTGTGAATTTTAAGGGTCTAAAACAGTCTAAAACCCAAAAAAATAAAGCTAGAGGCCATATTGGCCGTCAGAGGGTAAAACGCGTAAAGCCCTTTATTGAATTAAATTTTAATTGAAAGACATGCGCGTGAATATATTTAAGCCAAATGATAATATTAAGAAGGAGAAAGAGAAGAGTGTTCATATATAGTAGCTTGAGTGTTTTGTGCCATGATACGGCTATGATCTGATGGCATTTTATGTCTTTGAATCGATATCGTAACGAAATTTGTTATTTACAATACCGAATTACCAATAAGTTGTTAATTTACTCCCTTTCTTTGTCTAAATTGTTTTAAAAATCAGTAAAAACGTTCTACTTGTAAAAAGGTTAAGTTATACATACATAAAAAAAGTCAAGTGTCAAGTCTAAGCTTCCCTTGAAATTATAAAATACTTTTGGATTTGGTTTAACTTTAAAATTCTGACACGTTCACAAAATCATAATACAAAAGCAAAATCTTTAATAACAAAACAAACAAATGGCAAGCAATTGCAGTTAAACCGCATTGAATCAAGTTTTTATTATGGCTGTTGTTGTTGTTGTTGTTCGATGTTAGTGTTGTTGCCGCAAATAACAACTGTATAGAGTGTCCATATAGGGCGTCAGTTATGAGCAACAACTTCAACAGCATCTCAACAGATCTTCGATTGTAATTATGAATGATTATGCGCATGCGCATTGTCTGATGATCATGTCCACAATGGAGTGGTAGCAAAGGGGTGGTAGGGGGGTATTATGACTATAGACTGTGAACTGGATCTGAAACCGGAATCTTGTTGCTTGTTGCAAGTCTGCCTCTTTGCTTGATTAGCTGTCACAATTGACAGTTGCCGCCGCCGCCGCCGCCACCGTCGCCGTCGATTGACGACAATTATTTTATTGTCCGATGGCAGCGAAACAGATACAAAAATATGGACGCCAATTGCAGCAAAATGCCAACAACTTGTTGAACTGCAACAGCGACTGCAGCGACTCTGTTTAGCCATGTTTGGTGCTAGCGTTTAACAAGTGGTAACATATTTTAGCCATAATAAAAAAATATATTGGCTGGCCACCCAAAGCGCCAATTGTCACAACAATTGAGCCGCCTTTTTGGCTAAAAAAAAGTCAATACACAATAAAAGAACAACAATTGGGCCAGGTTGCATATGTATGTGTGTGTGTGTTTATTTGTCTAAATATTTAGAGGACAACAAACGCCTTGCGGGCACATCAAACAGTCAAACAGAGATACAGATAGAATCTCGTTTTTTGTCAACTACACATTTGAGCTCATCCTATTATTGTCCTGTTATCCTGCCGTGCCTTTTACTTGTTTATGGATTGCACTTCTAAGCATTGCCGCCGTTGCTCGGGCCACCCGCACACAGCCTCAGCAGCCGTGGCAGCGTGAGAATATCTTCTTCCTGGAATTTATATATGATACACGAACGAATTGGCCTCTTTTAAGCGGCGCTTACACAACTCGGAACGTGATCTCCAGCACTTGCTGCGGATTGCAATTGGGCATGAGAGAGATATAGAGATTGAGCACACAGACAACCGACCATATTTATGGTGCTTATGGCGCTGGAAAAACTTTGCTGATATCTGTAATAAAAAAATGAAATCCTTAAAAGGAAGCTGTGTTTGTGTGATCTGTGTGTGATCTTTGTACGCGTTTCGATTCTTAATGTCCTCCTAACCCTATCAAGTTCAGTTAATGGGCCATTAATGTCGCTTAAGCAGAGCTTTGAGGTGGCACAGGGGGCTGGGTGAAGTGCTGGCAATTTCACTTAGGCAATTTCCGTGCAGTAAAACAAAAAAGAAAAAAAAAGCAGCAATCTGCCATTGGGCATCTGTTAAGCATCTCGTGCCACAAGGCAATCAAAATTATTACACCCAACTTGAAGAAAGACCTACCACTCCTACCACTCCTTCCACTCCTCCCCCTTCTAATCTACTCATTTCACAGCCCAACAGCTGAACAGTCATAAAAGCAACGCCCCTCTCACCGCCTGAAAGCCAAGTTAGTTGATTGCTGTTACTTAAAACAACAACAAAACAATAAATGAGTATTGAAAATTGCAAGACTCTTCAAGCTTTAACTCAACTTTAAGATACCTAATAACAAATATTTAGTTAAAAATATTAAATCTCAATAAGATACTTAAAATCGAGTAAAGTTTCCAAGTGATTAATTTGATTGAAACCCGTTTACAGAAATCAACTTTGAAATGCTCTCCATACCTTCTTGCCAGACAAGTTAGGGTATTCAAAATTAAAGCCTTTTGCCGAAAAAGCCAACAAAGCAACACCCAACAACGTCACGCGCTGGCGATTCGACGAAAAACGTGAAGTTACGGGTCTTTTTGTTTTTGGGATTGGTTGGAGTTAAAAAGTTTAAACTCAGACTAAGACTGTGACGAAGACTTGGTGATTGCATGACAGGAGGAGGCTGGCTGGCAGGAGGCGCAGGACATGCCCCCTATAATATAAATAATAATAATAATAATAATATGCAACACACAGGCACTTTTGTGTATTATGTGGGCAAAAGAAATACAAAAAGTTAAGTAAAGTAAAGGAGGCCGATGCGATGTTGATGATTATAATGGAAACTCTGGCCACAAAACCTAATAAAGCAACAAATTTTCATTTCTTAATAATAGCTTAGCTTGTTGTTGTTGTTGTGTGGAATTTCAACTAATTAACCTTATGAAAGATGAAAAATCAACAAGTGAACTGCCGAACTGAACACAATTAACCAGATTGCTTTATGTTGGCCAGAAAATTGTGCCGAAATAAGGAAAAAAAATAAAAATGTTGATTAAAGCGTGCTTCGAACTTAATTATTTAAGTGCTACAACTTGTGGGCATGAGCTCAGTTTAAGTTTATCTTAAAAGTCATCGATATTTTGCAATTAATCAAAGTAATTAGTTTTTGCCCAATCCAACTGGAAATGTTGATAACCTAAAGTAGTTAACTAAAAAAAGGGTATCGAGCCTTTCTATAACCTAAATATTTTAATTAAAAAGCTAATTAAAATTGTTTTCAATGTATAAATAGATTTTTAACTCAAAATTAGTTTTATTGTGAACAATATTAAACAGAAACTAATTTTTAAGTCATTTAAAAATAATGGTTTTTGTTGAATTAACACAATTGAAACTATTTCGAAACCTAAAACAGGAAATAAAGAATTGAAGTAAATGCTAAAATAAAGCATTTTAAAGTATATAACTTCTTGAAATCTTAAGATATGAATGATTCTCGCACATTTCGTTTCTTCTTGATTTTTAAACTTAAACTTATGGTTAATGAAAATTTCAAGCCATTCTTCTTGCGTTCGCAAAAATGTTCAATTATGTTTGTGCATGTATGGACCATAATTCCACGAAAAGCATCGAGCATCCTCGCCATAATATCTACACAACAGCAAAAGTAAGTTATTTCCTGGCGCTGCCGTCCTTCGATCCACTCCTCGCCACTCTGATTGCTGTTAACCCTTTTTTCAGCCACCTTTTTGTGCGCCATTTCCAAATCGCTGGCGGTCAAGAAAGAAGAACGAACCGAAACATTTCGAACGTGAATGGGCGGTAACAAGAATCGCAAAATGTTGAACGCTGAACGATTGCAGGTCCTAAATATGAATAGTGTATTCTTAGTACCAACAACAACAGCAACAACATGGCCATTTTAGAAAAGTGGCAAGCGCAGACATACTGCAGACGATTGCAGTGTGCCTAAGAAGAAACTCCAAGTTGCAGTTGCAATTGAAGTTCAAGCTTTAGAAGAAGCCCCTAAATGGCTCGCTGGCCTGGCCTTCTTTTTCCTTGTGGCTTTGTGTAAGGCCTAAGTAAGTTATAAATAATAACTGGCATGTTGTAAATCAAAATTATCAGTTTGCGTAGCAATTGTTCAACTTGTTCGAATTGTTCTTCCTACCGTCTCTCTCTGTCTGTGTTTCTGTCTGGGTTTCCCAAAAATGGCGAGCCAACGGATTCAAATAATGGCCAGGTGAACAATTGCCAGACGCTGTCTTCCCTCTGTCTTTGGCTCTGGCTTTTTTGATTGCAGTTCTAGATGCGAACTATAATTATTGAGGTACTCTCGGTTCACAGACGCTGCGGGGTGAGAGTTATTGGACGAGGGCGGGGTAGTGGAGGATAGCAATCGATGGTCAGACGTTTAGGTTTGAGCTTTGGAGCTTTAGCGTTTTATTTTATTTTCATTGCATTTTAAGTAAGCTACGGGCCAAATGGCATGATCTCTCTTAACCCCTTTCTTTCTCTCTCTCCTCCTTTGACTCACTCTTTCAGCCTATCAATATCTCTCTTTCTCCGGAACTTTCTTCGACTTTAACGTAATCCTAATCTCCGTGTTTGCCATATTTTATATCTATCCTATATCTATCTCTCTAATCTCTTCCTCTCACCAAACTCTTCACAGTTTCTTCTTTTTTTTTTTGTTGCGTTCAAACAATTCTCTCACAAGTTTCGACCCTAACTATGAGCTCATAAAGTTTAAGCCATGACTCAAATGCTGTCTCGTTATACGTTTATTATTCGCTTATTGGCTTATTCGTCCGCCAGTTTGTTCTTGTTGTTGTTGTTGTTAGCCATGTTTCGCATGCAATTGAGCCATGTTCGATTAATCTCTTTGATTTATGCTCACGTGCGCCGCCGCCTAAAATAAAAAACAAAACATAAAAAAAATATTATATAAAACACTAACAAATGTCGCCTGTCTGCGCCTTGCCCCCAGCTTGATATCCTCCTTCTTCGCCATTCCCCTTCGCCTTCTCCATAGGCACGGCGGCTATATGTGTTATGCGACTTTAATTGGCGTTTATGGTGGAAGAGAGATAGAGAGAGGCGCGACGAGAGGAGCGAAGATTCCTGGGTGCGCAGCGGCCTCGACACCAACTGTGTGTGAGCCTGCCGAACGGTCTTAAATTTCAAATAGATCGGGTAGATCGCTCGATCGATCGAAAAACCTTAAATATAGTTAAACCAAAAGTCTAAAGTTAGTTGTCTATTTGAGTTTTTCATTTAACTTTATGTTAGATCTGAATGCTGTTTCTATTTCCATTATTATAATCATAATTTTCTAACTTATTTTACCCCTTCTATCTCCGAGAGGCATACTAGGATATAACTAGCTAACAAAACTAATAACAACAACATGCTGGCTAGTACATATAGTTCAAGCTAAAAAACGTTGCCCTGCTTCCCCCCCCTCCTTTTTGCCTTTAGCTTTTGGGGCAGAGCACATATGAAATTTCAACACCGGGGCTGCAGCTAGCAGTGACTCCTTGACTTGAACTATAGGCAACAAACACTAGCTCTAGCTAGCACTCCTCTGTCTACGGAGCAGTCGTTGCCTTCGTCATCATTGTCGTTGTTGTTGCTGTTGTTGTTTTTGTTGTTGTCGTCATCGACTTGTACAAATGTTGTGTGCCATTCGAACTTGTTTAGTTTTTTGTATATTTATTTTCGTTATGGAATTATGAAGCCATAAATATGAAATTCAGCACATTTATTAGCGTTGTCAAATGTCGTGGCCCAAGTTGTTATGGTTGTTAGTATTTAAGTTGTTGTTGTTGTAGTAACCATTAGTGTTGCTTATGTTTGTTGTTTTTGTATTTAAGCTATAGCTTCAGCTAATGGCTCCGACGAGACCCAAACCAACCAACCAACTCGCTCTGTGCCTGAGGTTAGTCACTCTAGGGAGCTTTTCGAGTTGATTTCTTAAAGCGGAGGAAGACTTTGTTTGATTTAAGTTTGGTTGGCTTAACTTGCTTCATAGATAGAGTCCACACAGTTTTGAGCTTGTTTTTTTGTCTTGTATCAACAGCAGTTCATAGTTTGTTTGCTTTTTTCATTCTCTCTCTTCGAATTTTTCTTATTTTTTTCGTTGACATTCAATTTATTGTGTGTCATTTTGTTAGCTGTGAAAAATATATAGATGGAAGTCGGCATAAGATGTTTAAGATATGGAGTAGAAATATCTTGAAAGCATGTTTAATAGTATTTGATAAGGCTTTTCATATATAGAAACTTCAATATAATTATGTTGCATGAACAAACAATATTTATTGTCAGCTATGAACGGCCTAAAAATAAAATTGTATTAAGCAATCAGACCAAAATTTTTTATTTTAATGCAGTTTAATTCGTAAGGTCAAACCATGACTTTCAAGGTATCGCTTTTGAAAATCGGTTCAGTTTTGCCGAAGTTATGGAAGTCGAAAGATTTTACGAAATCCCAAGTTGATTTGTTTGGCATAAAATTTGAACATGCAAATTGACCAAAAATCTAACTTTCTTTGAATGTAAATATTTAAATGCAGTTTCATTTGTGGGGTCAAACCATGACTTTTGAGGTATCGCTTTTGAAAATCGGTTCAGTTTTGCCGAAGATATGGAAGTCGAAAGATTTTAGCAATGCCCAAGTTGATTTGTTTGGCATAAAATTTGAACATGCAAAATGACCAAAAATCTAACTTTCTTTGAATGTAAATATTTAAATGCAGTTTTATTTGTGGGGTCAAACCATGACTTTTAAGGTATCGCTTTTGAAAATCGGTTCAGTTTTGCCGAAGTTATGGAGGTCGAAAGATTTTAGCAATGCCCAAGTTGAATTGTTTGGTATAAAATTTGAACATGCAAAATGACCAAAAATCGAATTTTGTTTGAATGTAAATATTTAAATGCAGTTTCATTTGTGGGGTCAAACCATGACTTTTAAGGTATCGTTTTTGAAAATCGGTTCAGTTTTGCCGAAGATATGGAAGTCGAAAGATTTTACGAAATCCCAAGTCGATTTGTTTGGCATAAAATTTGAACATGCAATTTGACCAAAAATCGAACTTTCTTTGAATGTAAATATATAAATGCAGTTTTATTTGTGGGGTCAAACCATGACTTTTAAGGTATCGCTTTTGAAAATCGGTTCAGTTTTGCCGAAGTTATGGAAGTCGAAAGATTTTAGCAATGCCCAAGTTGATTTGTTTGGCATAAAATTTGAGCATGCAATTTGACCAAAAATCGAACTTTCTTTGAATGTAAATATTTAAATGCAGTTTCATTTGTGGGGTCAAACCATGACTTTTAAGGTATCGCTTTTGAAAATCGGTTCAGTTTTGCCGAAGTTATGGAAGTCGAAAGATTTTACGAAATCCCAAGTTGATTTGTTTGGCATAAAATTTGAACATGCAAAATGACCAAAAATCGAATTTTGTTTGAATGTTAATATTTAAATGCAGTTTTATTTGTGGGGTCAAACCATGACTTTTAAGGCATCGCTTTTGAAAATCGGTTCAGTTTTGCCGAAGTTATGGAAGTCGAAAGATGTTACGAAATCCCAAGTTGATTTGTTTGGCATAAAATTTGAACATGCAAAATGACCAAAAATCGAACTTTCTTCGAATGTAAATATTTAAATGCAGTTTCATTTGTGGGGTCAAACCATGACTTTTAAGGTATCGCTTTTGAAAATCGGTTCAGTTTTGCCGAAGATATGGAAGTCGAAAGATTTTAGCAATGCCCAAGTTGATTTGTTTGGCATAAAATTTGAACATGCAAAATGACCAAAAATCTAACTTTCTTTGAATGTAAATATTTAAATGCACTTTCATTTGTGGGGTCAAACCATGACTTTTAAGGTATCGCTTTTGAAAATCGGTTCAGTTTTGCCGAAGATATGGAAGTCGAAAGATTTTAGCAATGCCCAAGTCGATTTGTTTGGCATAAAATTTGAACATGCAAAATGACCAAAAATCGAACTTTCTTTGAATGTAATATTTAAATGCAGTTTTATTTGTGGGGTCAAACCATGACTTTTAAGGTATCGCTTTTGAAAATCGGTTCAGTTTTGCCGAAGATATGGAAGTCGAAAGATTTTAGCAATGCCCAAGTTGATTTGTTTGGCATAAAATTTGAACATGCAAAATGACCAAAAATCGAACTTTCTTTGAATGTAAATATTTAAATGCAGTTTTATTTGTGGGGTCAAACCATGACTTTTAAGGTATCGCTTTTGAAAATCGGTTCAGTTTTGCCGAAGATATGGAAGTCGAAAGATTTTAGCAATGCCCAAGTCGATTTGTTTGGCATAAAATTTGAACATGCAAAATGACCAAAAATCGAACTTTCTTTGAATGTAAATATTTAAATGCAGTTTCATTTGTGGGGTCAAACCATGACTTTTAAGGTATCGCTTTTGAAAATCGGTTCAGTTTTGCCGAAGTTATGGAAGTCGAAAGATTTTAGCAATGCCCAAGTTGATTTGTTTGGCATAAAATTTGAACATGCAAAATGACCAAAAATCGAATTTTCTTTGAATGTTAATATTTAAATGCAGTTTTATTTGTGGGGTCAAACCATGACTTTTGAGGTATTGCTTTTGAAAATCGGTTCAGTTTTGCCGAAGATATGGAAGTCGAAAGATTTTACGAAATCCCAAGTCGATTTGTTTGGCATAAAATTTGAACATGCAAAATGACCAAAAATCGAATTTCTTTGAATGTAATATTTAAATGCAGTTTTATTTGTGGGGTCAAACCATGACTTTTAAGGTATCGCTTTTGAAAATCGGTCCAGTATTGCCGAAGTTATGGAGGAAGATTTTCATGCCAATGATTGTTGGCATAATTGACAGCAATGACCAAAATCTAACTTTCTTTGAATGTAAATATTTAAATGCACTTTCATTTGTGGGGTCAAACCATGACTTTTAAGGTATCGCTTTTGAAAATCGGTTCAGTTTTGCCGAAGATATGGAAGTCGAAAGATTTTAGCAATGCCCAAGTCGATTTGTTTGGCATAAAATTTGAACATGCAAAATGACCAAAAATCGAATTTTGTTTGAATGTTAATATTTAAATGCAGTTTTATTTGTGGGGTCAAACCATGACTTTTAAGGTATCGCTTTTGAAAATCGGTTCAGTTTTGCCGAAGTTATGGAAGTCGAAAGATTTTAGCAATGCCCAAGTCGATTTGTTTGGCATAAAATTTGAACATGCAAAATGACCAAAAATCGAATTTTGTTTGAATGTTAATATTTAAATGCAGTTTTATTTGTGGGGTCAAACCATGACTTTTAAGGTATCGCTTTTGAAAATCGGTCCAGTTTTGCCGAAGATATGGAAGTCGAAAGATTTTAGCAATGCCCAAGTTGATTTGTTTGGCATAAAATTTGAACATGCAAAATGACCAAAAATCTAACTTTCTTTGAATGTAAATATTTAAATGCAGTTTTATTTGTGGGGTCAAACCATGACTTTTAAGGTATCGCTTTTGAAAATCGGTCCAGTTTTGCCGAAGATATGGAAGTCGAAAGATTTTAGCAATGCCCAAGTTGATTTGTTTGGCATAAAATTTGAACATGCAAAATGACCAAAAATCTAACTTTCTTTGAATGTAAATATTTAAATGCAGTTTTATTTGTGGGGTCAAACCATGACTTTTAAGGTATCGCTTTTGAAAATCGGTTCAGTTTTGCCGAAGATATGGAAGTCGAAAGATTTTAGCAATGCCCAAGTTGATTTGTTTGGCATAAAATTTGAACATGCAAAATGACCAAAAATCGAACTTTCTTTGAATGTAAATATTTAAATGCAGTTTTATTTGTGGGGTCAAACCATGACTTTTAAGGTATCGCTTTTGAAAATCGGTCCAGTTTTGCCGAAGTTATGGAGGGCCAAAGATTTTATCAATTGACCAAAAATCTAACTTTCTTTGAATGTAAATATTTAAATGCACTTTCATTTGTGGGGTCAAACCATGACTTTTAAGGTATCGCTTTTGAAAATCGGTTCAGTTTTGCCGAAGATATGGAAGTCGAAAGATTTTAGCAATGCCCAAGTTGATTTGTTTGGCATAAGATTTGAACATGCAAAATGACCAAAAATCGAATTTTGTTTGAAGGTTAATATTTAAATGCAGTTTTATTTGTGGGGTCAAACCATGACTTTTAAGGTATCGCTTTTGAAAATCGGTCCAGTTTTGCCGAAGATATGGAAGTCGAAAGATTTTACGAAATCCCAAGTTGATTTGTTTGGCATAAAATTTGAACATGCAAAATGACCAAAAATCGAACTTTCTTCGAATGTAAATATTTAAATGCAGTTTTATTTGTGGGGTCAAACCATGACTTTTAGGTATCGCTTTTGAAAATCGGTTCAGTTTTGCCGAAGTTATGGAAGTCGAAAGATTTTACGCAATCCCAACTTGATTTGTTTGGCATAAAATTTGAACATGCAAAATGACCAAAAATCGAACTTTCTTTGAATGTAATATTTAAATGCAGTTTTATTTGTGGGGTCAAACCATGACTTTTAAGGTATCGCTTTTGAAAATCGGTCCAGTTTTGCCGAAGTTATGGAAGTCGAAAGATTTTACGAAATCCCAAGTTGATTTGTTTGGCATAAAATTTGAACATGCAAAATGACCAAAAATCGAACTTTCTTCGAATGTAAATATTTAAATGCAGTTTTATTTGTGGGGTCAAACCATGACTTTTAAGGTATCGCTTTTGAAAATCGGTTCAGTTTTGCCGAAGTTATGGAAGTCGAAAGATTTTAGCAATGCCCAAGTCGATTTGTTTGGCATAAAATTTGAACATGCAAAATGACCAAAAATCGAACTTTCTTTGAATGTAAATATTTAAATGCAGTTTTATTTGTGGGGTCAAACCATGACTTTTGAGGTATCGCTTTTGAAAATCGGTTCAGTTTTGCCGAAGTTATGGAAGTCGAAAGATTTTATCAATGCCCAAGTTGATTTGTTTGGCATAAAATTTGAACATGCAAAATGACCAAAAATCTAACTTTCTTTGAATGTAAATATTTAAATGCAGTTTTATTTGTGGGGTCAAACCATGACTTTTAAGGTATCGCTTTTGAAAATCGGTCCAGTTTTGCCGAAGTTATGGAAGTCGAAAGATTTTACGAAATCCCAAGTTGATTTGTTTGGCATAAAATTTGAACATGCAAAATGACCAAAAATCTAACTTTCTTCGAATGTAATATTTAAATGCAGTTTTATTTGTGGGGTCAAACCATGACTTTTGAGGTATCGCTTTTGAAAATCGGTTCAGTTTTGCCGAAGTTATGGAAGTCGAAAGATTTTAGCAATGCCCAAGTTGATTTGTTTGGCATAAAATTTGAACATGCAAAATGACCAAAAATCGAACTTTCTTTGAATGTAAATATTTAAATGCAGTTTTATTTGTGGGGTCAAACCATGACTTTTGAGGTATCGCTTTTGAAAATCGGTCCAGTTTTGCCGAAGTTATGGAAGTCGAAAGATTTTACGAAATCCCAAGTTGATTTGTTTGGCATAAAATTTGAACATGCAAAATGACCAAAAATCGAACTTTCTTTGAATGTTAATATTTAAATGCAGTTTTATTTGTGGGGTCAAACCATGACTTTTAAGGTATCGCTTTTGAAAATCGGTCCAGTTTTGCCGAAGTTATGGAAGTCGAAAGATTTTACGAAATCCCAAGTTGATTTGTTTGGCATAAAATTTGAACATGCAAAATGACCAAAAATCGAACTTTCTTTGAATGTAAATATTTAAATGCAGTTTTATTTGTGGGGTCAAACCATGACTTTTGAGGTATCGCTTTTGAAAATCGGTCCAGTTTTGCCGAAGTTATGGAAGTCGAAAGATTTTAGCAATGCCCAAGTTGATTTGTTTGGCATAAAATTTGAACATGCAAAATGACCAAAAATCGAACTTTCTTTGAATGTAAATATTTAAATGCAGTTTCATTTGTGGGGTCAAACCATGACTTTTGAGGTATCGCTTTTGAAAATCGGTTCAGTTTTGCCGAAGTTATGGAGGTCGAAAGATTTTATCAATGCCCAAGTTGATTTGTTTGGCATAAAATTTGAACATGCAAAATGACCAAAAATCGAACTTTCTTCGAATGTAAATATTTAAATGCAGTTTCATTTGTGGGGTCAAACCATGACTTTTGAGGTATCGCTTTTGAAAATCGGTTCAGTTTTGCCGAAGTTATGGAAGTCGAAAGATTTTATCAATGCCCAAGTTGATTTGTTTGGCATAAAATTTGAACATGCAAATGACCAAAAATCGAACTTTCTTTGAATGTTAATATTTAAATGCAGTTTTATTTGTGGGGTCAAACCATGACTTTTAAGGTATCGCTTTTGAAAATCGGTCCAGTTTTGCCGAAGTTATGGAAGTCGAAAGATTTTACGAATCCCAAGTTGATTTGTTTGGCATAAAATTTGAACATGCAAAATGACCAAAAATCGAACTTTCTTCGAATGTAAATATTTAAATGCAGTTTCATTTGTGGGGTCAAACCATGACTTTTGAGGTATCGCTTTTGAAAATCGGTTCAGTTTTGCCGAAGTTATGGAAGTCGAAAGATTTTAGCAATGCCCAAGTTGATTTGTTTGGCATAAAATTTGAACATGCAAATGACCAAAATCGAACTTTCTTCGAATGTAAATATTTAAATGCAGTTTCATTTGTGGGGTCAAACCATGACTTTTGAGGTATCGCTTTTGAAAATCGGTTCAGTTTTGCCGAAGTTATGGAAGTCGAAAGATTTTATCAATGCCCAAGTTGATTTGTTTGGCATAAAATTTGAACATGCAAAATGACCAAAAATCTAACTTTCTTTGAATGTAAATATTTAAATGCAGTTTTATTTGTGGGGTCAAACCATGACTTTTAAGGTATCGCTTTTGAAAATCGGTCCAGTTTTGCCGAAGTTATGGAAGTCGAAAGATTTTACGAAATCCCAAGTTGATTTGTTTGGCATAAAATTTGAACATGCAAAATGACCAAAAATCTAACTTTCTTTGAATGTAAATATTTAAATGCAGTTTCATTTGTGGGGTCAAACCATGACTTTTGAGGTATCGCTTTTGAAAATCGGTTCAGTTTTGCCGAAGTTATGGAAGTCGAAAGATTTTATCAATGCCCAAGTTGATTTGTTTGGCATAAAATTTGAACATGCAAAATGACCAAAAATCTAACTTTCTTTGAATGTAAATATTTAAATGCAGTTTTATTTGTGGGGTCAAACCATGACTTTTAAGGTATCGCTTTTGAAAATCGGTTCAGTTTTGCCGAAGATATGGAAGTCAAAAGATTTTAGCAATGCCCAAGTCGATTTGTTTGGCATAAAATTTGAACATGCAAAATGACCAAAAATCGAACTTTCTTTGAATGTAATATTTAAATGCAGTTTTATTTGTGGGGTCAAACCATGACTTTTAAGGTATCGCTTTTGAAAATCGGTTCAGTTTTGCCGAAGATATGGAAGTCGAAAGATTTTAGCAATGCCCAAGTTGATTTGTTTGGCATAAAATTTGAACATGCAAAATGACCAAAAATCTAACTTTCTTTGCATGTAAATATTTAAATGCAGTTTTATTTGTGGGGTCAAACCATGACTTTTAAGGTATCGCTTTTGAAAATCGGTCCAGTTTTGCCGAAGTTATGGAAGTCGAAAGATTTTACGAAATCCCAAGTTGATTTGTTTGGCATAAAATTTGAACATGCAAAATGACCAAAAATCGAACTTTCTTTGAATGTAAATATTTAAATGCAGTTTCATTTGTGGGGTCAAACCATGACTTTTGAGGTATCGCTTTTGAAAATCGGTTCAGTTTTGCCGAAGTTATGGAAGTCGAAAGATTTTATCAATGCCCAAGTTGATTTGTTTGGCATAAAATTTGAACATGCAAAATGACCAAAAATCTAACTTTCTTTGAATGTAAATATTTAAATGCAGTTTTATTTGTGGGGTCAAACCATGACTTTTAAGGTATCGCTTTTGAAAATCGGTTCAGTTTTGCCGAAGATATGGAAGTCGAAAGATTTTACGAAATCCCAAGTTGATTTGTTTGGCATAAAATTTGAACATGCAATATGACCAAAAATCTAACTTTCTTTGCATGTAAATATTTAAATGCAGTTTTATTTGTGGGGTCAAACCATGACTTTTAAGGTATCGCTTTTGAAAATCGGTCCAGTTTTGCCGAAGTTATGGAAGTCGAAAGATTTTACGAAATCCCAAGTTGATTTGTTTGGCATAAAATTTGAACATGCAAATGACCAAAAATCGAACTTTCTTCGAATGTAAATATTTAAATGCAGTTTCATTTGTGGGGTCAAACCATGACTTTTGAGGTATCGCTTTTGAAAATCGGTTCAGTTTTGCCGAAGTTATGGAAGTCGAAAGATTTTATCAATGCCCAAGTTGATTTGTTTGGCATAAAATTTGAACATGCAAAATGACCAAAAATCTAACTTTCTTTGAATGTTAATATTTAAATGCAGTTTTATTTGTGGGGTCAAACCATGACTTTTAAGGTATCGCTTTTGAAAATCGGTCCAGTTTTGCCGAAGTTATGGAAGTCGAAAGATTTTACGAAATCCCAAGTTGATTTGTTTGGCATAAAATTTGAACATGCAAAATGACCAAAAATCGAACTTTCTTCGAATGTAAATATTTAAATGCAGTTTCATTTGTGGGGTCAAACCATGACTTTTGAGGTATCGCTTTTGAAAATCGGTTCAGTTTTGCCGAAGTTATGGAAGTCGAAAGATTTTATCAATGCCCAAGTTGATTTGTTTGGCATAAAATTTGAACATGCAAAATGACCAAAAATCTAACTTTCTTTGAATGTAAATATTTAAATGCAGTTTATTTGTGGGGTCAAACCATGACTTTTAAGGTATCGCTTTTGAAAATCGGTTCAGTTTTGCCGAAGTTATGGAAGTCGAAAGATTTTAGCAATGCCCAAGTTGATTTGTTTGGCATAAAATTGAACATGCAATATGACCAAAAATCTAACTTTCTTTGCATGTAAATATTTAAATGCAGTTTTATTTGTGGGGTCAAACCATGACTTTTAAGGTATCGCTTTTGAAAATCGGTCCAGTTTTGCCGAAGTTATGGAAGTCGAAAGATTTTACGAAATCCCAAGTTGATTTGTTTGGCATAACATTTGAACATGCAAAATGACCAAAAATCGAACTTTCTTCGAATGTAAATATTTAAATGCAGTTTCATTTGTGGGGTCAAACCATGACTTTTGAGGTATCGCTTTTGAAAATCGGTTCAGTTTTGCCGAAGTTATGGAAGTCGAAAGATTTTATCAATGCCCAAGTTGATTTGTTTGGCATAAAATTTGAACATGCAAAATGACCAAAAATCGAACTTTCTTCGAATGTAAATATTTAAATGCAGTTTCATTTGTGGGGTCAAACCATGACTTTTGAGGTATCGCTTTTGAAAATCGGTTCAGTTTTGCCGAAGTTATGGAAGTCGAAAGATTTTATCAATGCCCAAGTTGATTTGTTTGGCATAAAATTTGAACATGCAAAATGACCAAAATCTAACTTTCTTTGAATGTAAATATTTAAATGCAGTTTTATTTGTGGGGTCAAACCATGACTTTTAAGGTATCGCTTTTGAAAATCGGTTCAGTTTTGCCGAAGATATGGAAGTCGAAAGATTTTACGCAATCCCAAGTTGATTTGTTTGGCATAAAATTTGAGCATGCAATTTGACCAAAAATCGAACTTTCTTTGAATGTTAATATTTAAATGCACTTTATTTGTGGGGTCAAACCATGACTTTAAGGTATCGCTTTTGAAAATCGGTTCAGTTTTGCCGAAGATATGGAAGTCGAAAGATTTTAGCAATGCCCAAGTTGATTTGTTTGGCATAAAATTTGAACATGCAATTGACCAAAATCGAACTTTCTTTGAATGTAAATATTAAATGCAGTTTTATTTGTGGGGTCAAACCATGACTTTTAAGGTATCGCTTTTGAAAATCGGTTCAGTTTTGCCGAAGTTATGGAAGTCGAAAGATTTTACGAAATCCCAAGTTGATTTGTTTGGCATAAAATTTGAACATGCAAAATGACCAAAAATCGAACTTTCTTTGAATGTAAATATTTAAATGCAGTTTCATTTGTGGGGTCAAACCATGACTTTTAAGGTATCGCTTTTGAAAATCGGTTCAGTTTTGCCGAAGTTATGGAAGTCGAAAGATTTTAGCAATGCCCAAGTTGATTTGTTTGGCATAAAATTTGAACATGCAATTTGACCAAAAATCGAACTTTCTTTGAATGTTAATATTTAAATGCACTTTCATTTGTGGGGTCAAACCATGACTTTTAAGGTATCGCTTTTGAAAATCGGTTCAGTTTTGCCGAAGTTATGGAAGTCGAAAGATTTTAGCAATGCCCAAGTTGATTTGTTTGGCATAAAATTTGAACATGCAAAATGACCAAAAATCTAACTTTCTTTGAATGTAAATATTTAAATGCAGTTTTATTTGTGGGGTCAAACCATGACTTTTAAGGTATCGCTTTTGAAAATCGGTCCAGTTTTGCCGAAGATATGGAAGTCGAAAGATTTTAGCAATGCCCAAGTCGATTTGTTTGGCATAAAATTGAACATGCAAATGACCAAAAATCTAACTTTCTTTGAATGTAAATATTTAAATGCAGTTTTATTTGTGGGGTCAAACCATGACTTTTAAGGTATCGCTTTTGAAAATCGGTTCAGTTTTGCCGAAGATATGGAAGTCAAAAGATTTTAGCAATGCCCAAGTCGATTTGTTTGGCATAAAATTTGAACATGCAAAATGACCAAAAATCGAATTTTGTTTGAATGTTAATATTTAAATGCAGTTTTATTTGTGGGGTCAAACCATGACTTTTAAGGTATCGCTTTTGAAAATCGGTTCAGTTTTGCCGAAGATATGGAAGTCGAAAGATTTTAGCAATGCCCAAGTTGATTTGTTTGGCATAAAATTTGAACATGCAATATGACCAAAAATCTAACTTTCTTTGAATGTAAATATTTAAATGCAGTTTTATTTGTGGGGTCAAACCATGACTTTTAAGGTATCGCTTTTGAAAATCGGTTCAGTTTTGCCGAAGTTATGGAAGTCGAAAGATTTTACGCAATCCCAAGTTGATTTGTTTGGCATAAAATTTGAACATGCAAAATGACCAAAAATCGAACTTTCTTTGAATGTAAATATTTAAATGCAGTTTCATTTGTGGGGTCAAACCATGACTTTTAAGGTATCGCTTTTGAAAATCGGTTCAGTTTTGCCGAAGATATGGAAGTCGAAAGATTTTATCAATGCCCAAGTTGATTTGTTTGGCATAAAATTTGAACATGCAAAATGACCAAAAATCTAACTTTCTTTGAATGTAAATATTTAAATGCAGTTTCATTTGTGGGGTCAAACCATGACTTTAAGGTATCGCTTTTGAAAATCGGTTCAGTTTTGCCGAAGTTATGGAAGTCGAAAGATTTTAGCAATGCCCAAGTTGTTTTGTTTGGCATAAAATTTGAACATGCAAAATGACCAAAAATCTAACTTTCTTTGAATGCAAATATTTAAATGCAGTTTTATTTGTGAGGTCAAACCATGACTTTAAGGTATCGCTTTTGAAAATCGGTTCAGTTTTGCCGAAGATATGGAAGTCGAAAGATTTTACGAAATCCCAAGTTGATTTGTTTGGCATAAAATTTGAACATGCAATTTGACCCAAAATCTAACTTTCTTTGAATGTAATATATAAATGCAGTTTCATTTGTGGGTCAAACCATGACTTTTAAGGTATCGCTTTTGAAAATCGGTTTAGTTTTGCCGAAGATATGGAAGTCGAAAGATTTAGCAATGCCCAAGTTGATTTGTTTTGGCATAAAATTTGAACATGCAATATGACCAAAATCTAACTTTCTTTGAATGTAAATATTTAAATGCAGTTTTATTTGTGGGGTCAAACCATGACTTTTAAGGTATCGCTTTTGAAAATCGGTTCAGTTTTGCCGAAGTTATGGAAGTCGAAAGATTTTAGCAATGCCCAAGTTGATTTGTTTTGGCATAAATTTGAACATGCAAAATGACCAAAAATCGAACTTTCTTTGAATGTAAATATTTAAATGCAGTTTCATTTGTGGGGTCAAACCATGACTTTAAGGTATCGCTTTTGAAAATCGGTTCAGTTTTGCCGAAGTTATGGAAGTCGAAAGATTTTACGCAATCCCAAGTTGATTTGTTTGGCATAAAATTTGAACATGCAAAATGACCAAATACCGAATTTTGTTTGAATGTTTATATTTAAATGCAGTTTTATTTGTGAGGTCAAACCATGACTTTTAAGGTATCGCTTTTGAAAATCGGTTCAGTTTTGCCGAAGTTATGGAAGTCGAAAGATTTTAGCAATGCCCAAGTTGATTTGTTTGGCATAAAATTTGAACATGCAAAATGACCAAAAATCTAACTTTCTTTGAATGTAAATATTTAAATGCAGTTTTATTTGTGGGGTCAAACCATGACTTTTAAGGTATCGCTTTTGAAAATCGGTTCAGTTTTGCCGAAGTTATGGAAGTCGAAAGATGTTAGCAATGCCCAAGTTGATTTGTTTGGCATAAAATTTGAACATGCAAAATGACCAAAAATCTAACTTTCTTTGAATGTAAATATTTAAATGCAGTTTCATTTGTGGGGTCAAACCATGACTTTTAAGGTATCGCTTTTGAAAATCGGTTCAGTTTTGCCGAAGTTATGGAGGGCCAAAGATTTTATCAATGCCCAAGTTGATTTGTTTGGCATAAAATTTGAGCATGCAATTTGACCAAAAATCGAACTTTCTTTGAATGTAAATATTTAAATGCACTTTCATTTGTGGGGTCAAACCATGACTTTTAAGGTATCGCTTTTGAAAATCGGTTCAGTTTTGCCGAAGTTATGGAGGGCCAAAGATTTTATCAATGCCAAGTTGATTTGTTTGGCATAAAATTTGAACATGCAAAATGACCAAAAATCGAATTTTTTTGAATGTTAATATTTAAATGCAGTTTTATTTGTGGGGTCAAACCATGACTTTTAAGGTATCGCTTTTGAAAATCGGTTCAGTTTTGCCGAAGTTATGGAGGGCCAAAGATTTTATCAATGCCCAAGTTGATTTGTTTGGCATAAAATTTGAACATGCAAAATGACCAAAAATCGAACTTTCATTGAATGTAAATATTTAAATGCACTTTCATTTGTGGGGTCAAACCATGACTTTTAAGGTATCGCTTTTGAAAATCGGTTCAGTTTTGCCGAAGATATGGAAGTCGAAAGATTTTAGCAATGCCCAAGTTGATTTGTTTGGCATAAAATTTGAACATGCAAAATGACCAAAAATCTAACTTTCTTTGAATGTAAATATTTAAATGCAGTTTTATTTGTGGGGTCAAACCATGACTTTTAAGGTATCGCTTTTGAAAATCGGTTCAGTTTTGCCGAAGTTATGGAAGTCGAAAGATTTTAGCAATGCCCAAGTTGATTTGTTTGGCATAAAATTTGAACATGCAAAATGACCAAAAATCTAACTTTCTTTGAATGTAAATATTTAAATGCAGTTTTATTTGTGGGTCAAACCATGACTTTTAAGGTATCGCTTTGAAAATCGGTTCAGTTTTGCCGAAGTTATGGAAGTCGAAAGATTTTAGCAATGCCCAAGTTGATTTGTTTGGCATAAAATTTGAACATGCAAAATGACCAAAATCTAACTTTCTTTGAATGTAATATTTAAATGCAGTTTTATTTGTGGGGTCAACCATGTCTTTTGAGGTATCGCTTTTGAAAATCGGTTCAGTTTTGCCGAAGTTATGGAAGTCGAAAGATTTTAGCAATGCCCAAGTTCTTTTTTTTTTGGCATAAAATTTGAACATGCAAAATGACCAAAAATCTAACTTTCTTTGAATGTAAATATTTAAATGCAGTTTTATTTGTGGGTCAAACCATGACTTTTAAGGTATCGCTTTTGAAAATCGGTTCAGTTTTGCCGAAGTATGGAAGTCGAAAGATTTTAGCAATGCCCAAGTTGATTTGTTTGGCATAAAATTTGAACATGCAAATGACCAAAAATCTAACTTTTCTTGAATGTAATATTTAAATGCAGTTTTATTTGTGGGGTCAAACCATGACTTTTAAGGTATCGCTTTTGAAAATCGGTTCAGTTTTGCCGAAGATATGGAAGTCGAAAGATTTTAGCAATGCCCAAGTTATTTTTTTTTTGGCATAAAATTTGAACATGCAAAATGACCAAAATCGAACTTTCTTTGAATGTAAATATTAAATGCAGTTTTATTTGTGGGGTCAAACCATGACTTTTAAGGTATCGCTTTTGAAAATCGGTTCAGTTTTGCCGAAGTTATGGAAGTCGAAAGATTTTAGCAATGCCCAAGTTGATTTGTTTGGCATAAAATTTGAACATGCAAAATGACCAAAAATCTAACTTTCTTTGAATGTAATATTTAAATGCAGTTTATTTGTGGGGTCAAACCATGACTTTAAGGTATCGCTTTTGAAAATCGGTTCAGTTTTGCCGAAGTTATGGAAGTCGAAAGATTTTAGCAATGCCCAAGTTGATTTGTTTGGCATAAAATTTGAACATGCAAAATGACCCAAAATCTAACTTTCTTTGAATGTAAATATTTAAATGCAGTTTTCATTTGTGGGGTCAAACCATGACTTTTAAGGTATCGCTTTTGAAAATCGGTTCAGTTTTGCCGAAGATATGGAAGTCGAAAGATTTTAGCAATGCCCAAGTTGATTTGTTTGGCATAAAATTTGAACATGCAAAATGACCAAAAATCTAACTTTCTTTGAATGTAATATTTAAATGCAGTTTTATTTGTGGGGTCAAACCATGACTTTTAAGGTATCGCTTTTGAAATCGGTTCAGTTTTGCCGAAGTTATGGAAGTCGAAGATTTTAGCAATGCCCAAGTTGATTTGTTTGGCATAAAATTCGAACATGCAATTTGACCATAAATCGAACTTTCTTTGAATGTAAATATTTAAATGCAGTTTTGTTTGTGGGGTCAAACCATGACTTTTAAGGTATCGCTTTTGAAAATCGGTTCAGTTTTGCCGAAGTTATGGAAGTCGAAAGATTTTAGCAATGCCCAAGTTGATTTGTTTGGCATAAAATTTGAACATGCAAAATGACCAAAAATCTAACTTTGTTGAGTGTAATATTTAAATGCAGTTTTATTTGTGGGGTCAAACCATGACTTTTAAGGTATCGCTTTTGAAAATCGGTTCAGTTTTGCCGAAGTTATGGAGTCGAAAGATTTTAGCAATGCCCAAGTTGATTTGTTTGGCATAAAATTTGAACATGCAAATGACCAAAATCGAACTTTTGTTGAATGTAAATATTTAAATGCAGTTTCATTTGTGGGTCAAACCATGACTTTTAAGGTATCGCTTTTGAAAATCGGTCCAGTTTTGCCGAAGTTATGGAAGTCGAAAGATTTTACGCAATGCCCAAGTTGATTTGTTTGGCATAAAATTTGAACATGCAAATGACCAAAAATCTAATTTGTTGGAATGTAATATTTAAATGCAGTTTTATTTGTGGGGTCAAACCATGACTTTTAAGGTATCGCTTTTGAAAATCGGTCCAGTTTTGCCGAAGATATGGAGGGCCAAAGATTTTACAATATCCCAAGTTGATTTGTTTGGCATAAAATTTGAACATGCAAAATGACCAAAAATCTAACTTTCTTTGAATGTAATATTTAAATGCAGTTTCATTTGTGGGGTCAAACCATGACTTTTAAGGTATCGCTTTTGAAAATCGGTTCAGTTTTGCCGAAGATATGGAAGTCGAAAGATTTTAGCAATGCCCAAGTTGATTTGTTTGGCATAAAATTTGAACATGCAATTTGACCAAAAATCGAACTTTCTTTGAATGTAAATATTTAAATGCAGTTTTATTTGTGGGGTCAAACCATGACTTTTAAGGTATCGCTTTGAAAATCGGTCCAGTTTTGCCGAAGTTATGGAAGTCGAAAGATTTTAGCAATGCCCAAGTTGATTTGTTTGGCATAAATTTGAACATGCAAAATGACCAAAATCGAACTTTCTTTGAATGTAAATATTTAAATGCAGTTTTATTTGTGGGGTCAAACCATGACTTTTAAGGTATCGCTTTTGAAAATCGGTTCAGTTTTGCCGAAGATATGGAAGTCGAAAGATTTTAGCAATGCCCAAGTTGATTTGTTTGGCATAAAATTTGAACATGCAAAATGACCAAAAATCTAACTTTCTTTGAATGTAAATATTTAAATGCAGTTTTATTTGTGGGTTCAAACCATGACTTTTGAGGTATCGCTTTTGAAAATCGGTTCAGTTTTGCCGAAGTTATGGAGGGCGAAAGATTTTATCAATGCCCAAGTTGATTTGTTTGGCATAAAATTTGAACATGCAAATGACCAAAAATCGAACTTTCTTTGAATGTAAATATTTAAATGCAGTTTTATTTGTGGGGTCAAACCATGACTTTTAAGGTATCGCTTTTGAAAATCGGTTCAGTTTTGCCGAAGTTATGGAAGTCGAAAGATTTTAGCAATGCCCAAGTTGATTTGTTTTGGCATAAAATTTGAACATGCAAATGACCAAAATCGAATTTTGTTGGAATGTTAATATTTAAATGCAGTTTTATTTGTGGGTCAAACCATGACTTTTAAGGTATCGCTTTTGAAAATCGGTTCAGTTTTGCCGAAGTTATGGAAGTCGAAAGATTTTACGAAATCCCAAGTCGATTTGTTTGGCATAAAATTTGAACATGCCAAATGGCCAAAAATCTAATTTTGTTGGAATGTTAATATTTAAATGCAGTTTTATTTGTGGGGTCAAACCATGACTTTTAAGGTATCGCTTTTGAAAATCGGTCCAGTTTTGCCGAAGATATGGAAGTCGAAAGATTTTAGCAATGCCCAAGTTGATTTGTTTGGCATAAAATTTGAACATGCAAAATGACCAAAAATCGAATTTTCTTTGAATGTAAATATTTAATGCAGTTTTATTTGTGGGGTCAAACCATGACTTTTGAGGTATTGCTTTTGAAAATCGGTTCAGTTTTGCCGAAGTTATGGAGGGCGAAAGATTATAGCAATGCCCAAGTTGATTTGTTTGGCATAAAATTTGAACATGCAATTTGACCAAAAATCGAACTTTCTTTGAATGTAAATATTTAAATGCAGTTTTATTTGTGGGTTCAAACCATGACTTTTGAGGTATCGCTTTTGAAAATCGGTTCAGTTTTGCCGAAGTTATGGAGGGCCAAAGATTTTATCAATGATGATTGATTTGTTTGGCATAAAATTTGAACATGCAAAATGACCAAAAATCTAACTTTCTTTGAATGTAAATATTTAAATGCAGTTTTATTTGTGGGGTCAAACCATGACTTTTAAGGTATCGCTTTTGAAAATCGGTCCAGTTTTGCCGAAGATATGGAAGTCGAAAGATTTTAGCAATGCCCAAGTTGATTTGTTTGGCATAAAATTTGAACATGCAAAATGACCAAAAATCGAATTTTGTTGGAATGTTAATATTTAAATGCATTTTTATTGTGGGGTCAAACCATGACTTTTAGGTATCGCTTTTGAAAATCGGTTCAGTTTTGCCGAAGTATGGAGTCGAAAGATTTTACGAATCCCAGTTGATTTGTTTGGCATAAATTTGAACATGCCAATGACCAAAAATCTAATTTTGTTGGAATGTTTATATTTAAATGCAGTTTTATTTGTGGGGTCAAACCATGACTTTTAAGGTATCGCTTTTGAAAATCGGTTCAGTTTTGCCGAGATATGGAAGTCGAAAGATTTAGCAATGCCCAAGTTGATTTGTTTGGCATCAAATTTGAACATGCAAATTGACCAAAATCGAACTTTCTTTGAATGTATGTAATGTCGAACGAGGGTGGCTTGCGCCCTTCGGCACTGCGACCCCACAAGGATCTATTGTGCCCCCTTACCACTAGTTCATTTTTAATGTTCTCAGGAACTGAGTCAGACCAGTCTGTGGGATGCATCAGGTCTTCCTCTCTGAGAGTGTAGTTGCCTAACAGCTTTGCTCTATTACGTGCCAGGGCGGGGCAGTTTGTGATTAGGTGTTCCAGTGATTCAACATCCTCTTCGCAGAATCTACAAGTTCTGTTTCTAGCAAGGCCCATCTTATGTAGATGGTCGGTGCAGGGAAAGTGGCCTGTTTAACGCCCACAAAGTGCCCTAAGTTGTGATCTGTTTAAGGATAGAGCTACCTTTGCTCTTGCTGCATCAGGGCAACATATCTTTTTGAGTGCCTAAGACCCTCTAGATTGTTCCAGTGCATTATGTTTCTTTTTTTACTAACCAATTGTGTATGTCAGATTTGAGTTTGTTGTTTGAATACCAAACATTGGACTTGGGCCTATAACGGGGCTTCCGCTCCTAATTAGCCCTTACATCCGCGGCCTCATTACCTGAGTGACCTTCATGTCCTGGGACCCAAACCAGAGAAACTCTATATTGGTTTGCCAGTGCATTTAGCTCACGGTGACATTCATGTATGAAGTTTGAGCTATAGCTATAGCT